>JAJOOI010011463.1:0-41046 GCA_029582585.1 Solanum bukasovii
CCCCCCCCCCCCCCCCAAAAAAAATTAGGTTTATTTTTAAAAAAATATTTTCAATTTCAATTCAAAAATCATTTTCTACTCTCTAGTAAAATTAAAAGACATTTTCCATTCATAAATCAAACACTAAAAAATCTTTTTCGGAAAATATTTTCTACTCTCAAACCAAACATGAGAAAATAAGTCAAAAATCTACTGTTTTCTTGGAAAACATTTTCTTCCTACCAAACACACCCATAAACTTTTTTGTTTCCATATATACTTCTCCCACTATAATTAATTAATGTATCTTTTTAGTTGATTAATTAAATCAAATGAAATGCAAGACCCGAAATAGAAAGATATGAATGTTGAGACTTGAGAATTAGGATTGAAAGTAAGTAAATAGTCAAGCGTTTGTGTAGTTCCTTTTATATCTTATTTCTTCGACTTAGGCATTATCTATTTTTTGTGTTTTTACTTTGATTATCGTATTATTTATTATTGATACGATTTTAATCTTCTCCATTATTTTCAGTATGCCTTATTTGTTATTGTATTTGCTTAAACACTTGTTTATTGATACTTTTTTACTTAAGCTGAACGTGGATCGAAACAAATTTTATCACTACAAAGAGTAAGAGTATTTACACATCATTCTCCCCGGATACTACTTGGATAACACTTAAAAAATGAGTCATATTAAGGTCGTTGGATATCATAGGGTGAGGTGGCATCAATCTTCACCATAAAATATTTTTTTTCTTCTTTCACTTTCCCTCCCACAACCAAACCATTCACATGTTTTCTTCTACAAATAACAACCACCAGCTTCATCCTCTTTTTCATACACAGTCACATACACCTATATAAACACCATTATCACCCCCACATTATCCACATATGAATTGGGCAAATATCTAGAAGATTCTCGAGATCTCTCAATTTTATCGTGATCTCCGGTAGTTTTCTCTGCAATGGCGGCAAATGCTCCGTATTTACTTCAGTTACCGGTTCGATCGCCGGAGTTTCGAGTTTTGATTACAGGAGGATACGCGATTTTCCGGTCGCGGATGGAGTTTCCATTCTCGCGTAAGAATCACGCGACTTATCTGAGAGCTCGGAAGGTGAGAGTAGTCGAGTGTGTTGCGAAATCGACTGAGCTGGAAGCGTTGGTGAAGGACGGCGGCGATGATGATAATGATGACGGTGATGAGGTTCGGGGAGATGATGATAAGGTTGTAACTCATGGAGACTCTGTTAGTTCGCAGAGGAGTGCTTCTGCCTCCAGTGGCGATTCATTGTCCCTTGGAATCCGAGAACCTGTTTATGAGGTGCTTAACTTTATTGATCCTTTAATCAGCTTACACAATTTTCGTTGCGAGTTATTTTCTCGTCTAAATTTTGCTTATAGCTTGAAACTTAGTATAATATACAAAAATTGAGTTGATTGACTGATTAGTTGTACTGCAGAGCTAGATTCAGAGTTTGAAGTTCATGAATTCCAACAATAACTTCAAGTTAATATTCAAGAATAACTAGTTCACGTTCAAATATTTGTAGATACTAAGTGAATATTTTAACATATATACATGATTTGAGCAAAAGCTACTGGAAAACTTATACACGTCAAATCAACTTGATGCATCATTTTTAGTTTAGATAAGTTATTCTGGTGGCCACAATAATGTTTAATCTGCACTGTGAGAAATGGTGAAGCATAAACGTATGGAATTGTAACTAGTTCCTTTGGAGGAGTTCGCGATATGATTATGTAGGTAAAACAAGGGAAATCAGGAATGACGGATTCCTTAAAGGAAGATGTTTTGAAATCTTTCAGCTTCTTAAATAGGCATTGATAATGCTTATGGTTGGGATGTATTATATTTAATCTGCAATACAAAATGAATCTTATAAGACTAATATAGAAAATCAAGAGGCAGAAGAGACTTCTGGTCAACTTTGGTTGTCTTTACAGTAGTTAAAACTATGTCAGTGAAAGATGAAAGGAGAGAATTAGAATGCAACTTATCACATTGCGATTTAATATTCTTAATGAACAAAAAAATTAGGTTTCCAGACTGTCAAAAGTTGATCAAAGTATTGAATTTAAAGATATTGATGAAGCTACATCTGTTACTGCACAGAGAGACTCCTCCCTCTTAATTTCAACTTCCTGATTACGTTAGATAGCACACCAGAAAGATCCCGACATTGTTTTCTCCTTGTAAGTACAAGTATTTTATACTCTCTTCATAACAAGAAGAAAGCATTATTAACTTCTTGATGGTTATCTCACAATTAATATGTGATGCGTCTCTTCACAATAGACGATCATAAATGTTGAGCTGGTCAATTACTTTGATGGTTAATTTGTATCAACATTTGGAAAATTCCCATCCTCCCTCACAGTGAATTAAGATGGAAAAGTTATTGATAATACTTCGGTTTTTTTTCTTAAGGTAGTGGAGGTAAAGACGTGTGGGACGGTAGCAAAAAGGAAAATAAACAGAAGGCACTTGCTGAAGTCCAGTGGTGAGTCTTTTCTCTTCTTTTATCTCAAAATGTGTTCCCTCTATTACCTATAAAGTTGAGATTATATGATGTAACTGACTATGAACTCACAAAAAAGTTCTGTATTTGAGAGTAACTCCATCTATGAATAATTGAGTGAAAACATTCATCTCCAATGTTTACTGATGCCAATTACCTGGTGCATTTTGTGTTCTCTAAAAAATTATCTGATAAAAGTCTCTAGTTAGTTTTCATTCTACTATTATCTCAAAGAATTATTACTCAAAAGCATTTACTTCTATGTTTAACCTCGATCATACTAGGAATCCTTCTAAATTTTATTTTTGAAGATACTATAATCCAGTTAACTGATCTGAAATCCCTATATTAAAGGACTTTTTCTCATGTCATTTACTGGTTTCCCTAATATGCTGAAAACAGGTTTACGTCCTCGAGATATCAGGAGTGTTGATCCGTCATTGTGGTTGACAAATTCAATGCCTGCTTTATTGGTATTTCAATTGCTATCAACTATGATTTTTTCCATAAAAATATCACTTTTATTTACTTGTTGTGACTTAAATTGAGATAACCTTCTAAACATGGCTGAAGCAACGATCTTACATCAACCATCTATTTTCAGTATAAGAACTCTGCTACATGCAACTTATGAATGTTATTTTAGACTAAATCTTGGTATTTCCTAATTCATAAAACAAGCTCATTAACTACCCCCATGCTTTGTTTGTAATTTCTCTTGGTGAAATTTGGCATACACTACATGGCAAGAATTTCACTTAATGAACTCATATTTAGGCAAAGTGATGGCTGTTGGCTCATGCGGGCAAGGGTCATCTTTGGAAGGCACCGATAGAAAAGAAATTCTTTATCTTTTTTGCTGATTCATCCTTGTACATTTGGCTACTGAAGGACATCTCTTCCTTATCATTGTCTTTTTTTCTCTTTTATTTACTTCTTTACGAATCTAAAAACAACATAGTTGGAAGTTTTTATTGTTTATAACCACTGCTGAGGTAGAATAACTGTTTGTTACTCAGATTTCATAGAGATACTGTTGAAGATTAGCCAAGTTGTGCAGTTCTACCTTAGCTTTTAATTTAAGATATTCTCTATCATAATTTGTGCTTAAGAGTTTTAGATTAACTGCTTGCTCAACTTAAGCATTTAACTCCTCTACTAGCTGTTTTTGATGGACTTCATTTACAAATCTTCTTTCAGGTCCGTGAGCATGCAATTCTATTGAATCTAGGTTCTTTACGGGCCATAGTAATGCAAGAACGAGTCCTTATATTTAATTATAATCGGTAATATTTCATACTAGATATTCTAATCATTTCGGTCAGATCTAGCAGTGAACTTAACGATATAACTGGCCTGCTTATAGTCTAGGAGGAAAGGCTTTCATCGATTCATTGTTACCACGGCTAAATCCTACAAGCACAAATGGAGGGCCATCTATGCCATTTGTATTGGAGGTTAGTCAGTCCAATCAACAGCTTTAGATATTGAAAAGAATTGTAAATTATCCCCGCAATTTGATCTGTAGTTTCGTTACTTTGCTTTGAAGGCCACTACTTCAGCTAAAATGCCAACACAATGATCCCTAGGGAATTGCAGACAAAAATTGTTAATATGCATCAATTCTGTAATGTTATCCATGTTAGGCCATTAAATCAAATGGAAAAGTAGGTTTATGTTCTTCACTTGCTGATGTAGAAGGAACTTGATGTGATTCTTGATATCAAATTTGAATGACTTAAAGCATGATGGCTTTAATTTGGTTATTGGGCATGTCAAGAGGCTCATCATTTTAGACTTGGTGCTAGTGTAGGCTTACTAATATAGGTATCTAAAATGGACATCTATTCATGTTACATAACTGATTAGAAACAAGAATCACAACACATAGAAGGAAATTCTGAATGGAGCTGGAGGGTCAACTGTAATTTATGGTTGAAGTTTGTAAAAGGACTTCTTTTCTGAAAATTTCAGGTGGTTGAAGCAGCACTGCATTCACGGATACAAAGATTGGAACATAGGCTGTGGGATTTAGAACCACGTGTGAGTATGGAACATAGTGAGTACATAAGTAATGTTTGTTTTTCTTCTTCTTTATATGAATTGTTCCCTTTCCCGCCTATTCCTTCTTCCACCGATTGACTATTTGTTGGAACCTAAGTGCGTTCTCCCAGTAAACAATGTTATCTTGGTGAAAGGGGATAAAAATGCAAGGAATTTTATCACTTCCCTTTAAATTTTCTATCCATTACTTCTGTTCTAACTACAGTATTTTAAAAAAAAACATTTTAGAGGATTGTCCCGATTGTTATATGCGAAACAGCTCTAATTCTCTCTCAATGTAACATGCTGTCCTACTTGCTAGAGTGGTCCCTTAAAATTAAGTATCTCTCTTTCCGCCTTACTTGGTATGGTTACTTTCAATTTAGAAATACACTGCCTCGCTTGGTGCAGGTCCAAGCACTACTTGAGGTTTTGCCTAACAGATTAACTGCAGATATATTGGAGGAACTTCGTATCAGTAAACAGAAACTGGTACAATTACCATTCAATTGTACCTTATAATACTAATTTTGGTACATTTTATTACGACTTTCCTTCTCTTGTTTGTGACAGGTGGAATTGGGTTCCAGGGCAGGAGCTCTTAAGCAAATGCTACTTGATATTCTAGAGGATACTCATGAAATACGTCACATCTGTATAATCGGGAGAAATTGTGTACTTAAGAAAGAAAACGATGAGATAGAGTGCTCCGTTCCCCTAGATAAGGAGATTGCTGAAGGTGTGCTTATAATATTCCCATGCTCACTCTTGCATAAGGCATACAACAGATACCAGATCAATTATGCTTCTTACCCTTGCTTATTTGTCTTTCTATTTGGCAGAAGAAGAAGAAGAAATTGAAATGCTTTTGGAAAATTATCTTCAGAGGTTGTCTATTGATGCTTTTTCAACCCTGTTAGTGTAGATAGTGTACCTCATTAATTGTTGCATACTTAGTTTATGTATTTATTCTGCAATAACATAATCAAGCGACATGCACTGGTTGGGTGTCTTATTCTTTGCTATAGTTTCCATCAGTCGTGAGGGTGTAGGTCTTTTAGGTCAACATCTCTCCCTGTGATTTTAGGTCTACATGTCACATTTTCACACCCTACAAACTGGTGTATTTGAAGGTCTATGTAGGGCATGGACAAATCATCCTTGGCAACCTCCCAATTTATCCTCCATGTTTACTACTTGTACTTTTCATCGAATGTAAAGGGCAGTCCGGTGCACTACGCTCCCACTACTTGCAGGGTCTGGGGAAGGCCGGACCCTTAAAGGTCTATTGTACGCAGTCTTACACTACATTTCTAGAAGAGGCTGTTTCCACAGCTCAAACACATGGAAACAACTTTACGACTCTCCTTCACTTCTCCTCGAATGTGATCACTTATAATCTTGTCTCCATCCTGACATCCTCTTCTATATAACCTCATCTTGTTGATATGTTGGGCTTTACTGACCTGCCACTCAACTCCATATAACTTTGTTAGTTTCATATTGTTTTATAGAACTCGCTTTTACTTTGGTAGGCATCTTATAATTGCATATGCCAATATTGTGGCACCTTCAGTTTGATCATTCTAGTTTAATCATGTGTTACAGTTTTACGTATTATGCTTTTGTCCTGCACACTGAACCTAGGTATCTTGATTGTTTGCATTTAGGCACTACAATCCCGTTAGTTCCACTTTAACTCATTTTTCCAACGGGAGCTAAACCTAAAGTGCATATCTTTTGCCTTACTTCTAATCATTCTAAAACCCTTGCTCTCTAGAGTGCATAACTAACTTTTTAACCACTGCACTAATATTTTCTTCACTATCATAATATCATAAATGTTAGAATAGTAATAGGTATATACAATCCTACTTAGAATAGGAATATGAATAGGAATAGTATACAGTGCCCTACTTAGGAAAGGAATATATTGTAGTGTCCTAGTTGGAAAAAGTGTCTATTGTATTGTCTATAAATAGGGTCGAAACAACAATTCAATAATATTCTTTTTCTATATTTCTCACAATAAATATGTCAAAATAAACTTACTTAAACTCCATAAACTAGGACTGACCAAAAGATTAATATCTACCAATGTAAAAAAGAAAAGAAAAGGGAAACTGAAGTTGGAAAAATAAGATAAATTGGTCCTTATTGGACACACAGTAGTCAACTCTGTGACGGTTGATTATGCAAGTGTTTAACTGAGTAGGAGTTATGATTATATTCTTATAATAGAATACACCACCAACATAGCCAGTGTAGTCTCACAAATAGGGTTTTTGAGGAGGGTAGAGTGTACGCTAACCTTACCCCTATCTTGGGAGGTAGAGAGATTGTTTCCTATAGACCCTTGCCTCAAGGAAAAACATATCAAAGAAGATCGAAAACAGAAATAACGGAAGTGAAGAAATCGTAGGAAAGCATTCTGAAAAAAGAACAGTAACTACAACAGAATAGTATGATAACCGCAGTACAAGAGACAGTGAATAGTGATAGATAGGAATCTGGAGAGAAATTCCTGCATAAGATATCCTTGAATTGCATTGAAGGTAATCTTTAAGCAATCCACTTTTTTCTTATACATACCATTCACACTTCCTATATTTTGAATTTTATATTCATGGCAAAGTATATGACAGTTAGAGCATAGTGGTTCAAACAATCAAAAATTTAAAGTAAATAATCAAATTTTTGGTCCATTATAAAGTAATTTTTTATGATCATACAGAAAATCTTGAGCCATCCTTTCCTGATTTGTCTGTACCAAATATTAGTCTGGTAAGTTACTGAAACAGGTTTCCATTTGCAGATGTGAATCTTGCCATGGTCAAGCTGAAAGGCTCCTTGATTCTGCAAAAGAAATGGAAGACTCAATTGCTGTAAACTTGAGGTTTGTACATGTCTTATTACTTTTCTTCTTAGCTCTTTATCCTTGTGTTGGTGAACTGGGTGATGTAAAGTTGAAAAGCGATAACAGTGCATATGTAGGGAAAATTGGTCAAAGTTGCTCTTGTTCATTTGAAGAGCTCTTCTATTTAATTTCATCCCCTGAGCTTCCTGAAACAGTTCTCATGCTTTTAGAAACATATTGGAAGACACGTTATAAGCTGGTTTCATTCTGCAGATAAATTTAGTGTCAGGCAGAAGTATTGATGGGGACTGCTAACAGATTCTGCTAGTGTTCTTGATCAGTGAGCCATTTGTTCAGTTGTGAGAATGAGAAATCAACCAAATGAAATAATAGAGCATTAAAAACTTCTATAAATGACTTCACAAATGAGAAATTGTACTGAAATTTCAATGGTGGACGTGCACTTTGTCTTGATACGAAGAATAACTGTGTGAGAAACTGATAATCCCACAAAAGAATGAAAAAATATTTAAAAAACAGAGTAAGAGATAAGTAGATGAAAGCATGTAACCGTAAACTCCATGCTGTACGTTTGATAACCTTTTTCTCTAAGTTTTGGTGTGATAAGTTGTGTTGTCCAAAGACTAAACAATATTTAGACACGCTTCTACTGCAGAAAAGCATGGTTCTTTAGCTAAAACTTCTAAGATTTCTGTACATAAATTCATACAAGAAATCAATGAAATATCTACTTAGGTTGTCGCTGGTGATTGACAGATCAGTTAAAAGCTTGCAACTGAAACAAGATTATCAGATTTTTCAATTGGTGAATGTGCACTTGATTTGGTCGTGTTTTGGCTTCTGTGGTCTACTGATTATTAGTTATGAAAACATTTAAGTGAGCAGACTTGATTTTAATGTGAACTTTTTGCTTGTCCTTTTCAGTTCTCGAAGGCTTGAGGTGAGCAGATTCGAGTTGATTCTACAGGTTGGAACATTTTGTGTTGCTGTTGGTGCTCTGGTAGCAGGTATTTATCCAACTAATATAAACAGAAAAACAAGTTAAACATATCCTGTATTTTCTTCTTTGATATCTCCTCATGAGAATCAGTTGTTGCCCCTTAGTTTTGTCTGCTAAGACGGTTTTTGTGATACAAATGTATATCCAACTTAGATATACATACATAGTGCTAGTAGAATTCAGGGAGCTTAAGTGGCACATATGTATTACTTTTATGAGAATTACTTCTGTCCACCACTCACCTATGAATTATGATTACTAATTCAGCTTGTGTTTAGATGCAATGGATAAAGCCCTACTATTGAGTTTGCTTAGAGTTCACTTTTTTCGACTGATAGGATCTGTAAATACATGGCTCTCTAACACTTCTTAGATTCAGTCTGCATGGAGGTGGAATGCGTAATTATATGTAGTCATACAATTTAATGGTATTGTTTTCAAATACTTTTTTCTGAAATCTAGGAGTGTACCTTAAGGTATGTTCCGTAGGAAGGAAAATGTTTTTGGATGTCCAAATATTTTGACCGAGTGAACATGAGAAAATTGGAAAAATATTTTCCTCCGTACCGAACACACCCCAAATGCACAGTTTTTGGTCCCAGATAAGATATAGTTGGACTTTATCATGCACTAGAACAGTCCGGCGTTCATAAATGAGCTACTTCTGTAGCAAATGAAGTTGCTAGGTTTTCAACTTCGTAGTCCAAGTCTCACAGATCAGTCATTGTTTTGACCTAAGGTTTGTTTGGTGGCTTAAAAAAAAAAATATAAGCCTACGAGGTTGTCAGTTATTGTTATCTGAGTAATCAGGTGTCATCCCTTTCAAGTTTTTCTACTCCTGCTACTAAGTGTCGTTACTATTTTCCTTAGGTTAAATACCACTCATGGTTTGTACTTTTTCTGAGGCAAAATCTATAACCTTAGTTTCACACCTACAAATCGGTGCATCTGTAGGTTGATGTAGGACATGATCAGACCTTCTGTCATTTTATCCTAAATGCGTGCTCCTATAATATTTATTACTTTTGTGGTTATAACGTTATCAATACCTGGTCATGTTTTGTTATTTAAATTTTTCATGCATATTCTCTTACGTAGATTCGTCAGCAATATTTTATACAGGATTAATTTTGCAAGTGGCTAGAGTAGTCTTTGCAGCTAATATTGGTGTATCATTGTATCTTTTATGTCTACTGTTGATTTGTATTAAATGCTTCCAAATAAAGCCTAATTAATGATGTAGAAATTCTAAACTCTCATAAAACTTTTGGCACCACTTGATGCATGCATCTTTCGGCGAATATGGTCATTTTTAATCTGATTTTGGATGACCACACATCCAACATCCATCTTATTTCTTAGCGTCTCATCTTGACAATCTAGAACCTTATTTAGTACAAATCTTTGGAGAGCGTGAAAGTAGAGAATGGGTTGCAATTGAATTATAAAATACAAAAGATGGTTTTCTTCTTCTATAGTGCTGCAAATAGTTCATCTGTATAAAAGGATAATATTCAAATATTCAAATTGATACGCATGTATACTAATACGACATGTTATAACACACCTACTTTGGCTTTTGTACAGGTATATTTGGCATGAACTTAAGATCCTATCTAGAGGAACATGTGGTATGTTTCTTAGATCTCGAGAGCTCGTTCTCTATATCTCCTCATTTTGGGAAATATTTCCAGAATCTTGTCTTCTCATCATATACTTGTCTAATCAAATGCAGTTTGCATTCTGGCTTACAACAGCAGGAATAATTGTTGGGGCTGTTCTGGCCTTTTATCTCATGTACTGGTATCTCAGAACGAGGAAAATACTGTAAGCAACTGCTGATTCCGCAATCAGGTATAGCGCCTCCTCTCTAATAATTAGTAATCCCACTGTCCTAATTTATGTGACGTTGTTTGACTTCACACAAGTTTAAGAAAAAAAGGGAAACCTTTGAAATATATGGTCTAAAACAAAAATTCATTGACTATTTGTGTGGCTATAAATTATTTCATTTAGGATAGTAAGGAAATTTTAAAGTTAAGTTATTTTTAGTTATAGAATTGTCTCATTTTTTTGGAACGGACTACGAAAGAAAGTATGTCATATAAATTGAGACAAAAAGTAGTACTGACTTCTTTGCAGTTCACATGAAATAATGATTTTCTTGGACTCGTAAGTACTTGTAGGTGGAAATATGGATGAAGGGTGATGAACTAAAATTTGCTAGAACTCAGATATTCTAGTAGAATTAGAAATGTGGGATAAAACAGTGATTAAGTAGGTCTGCCATTGGGCATAACATGTCAAAAGACTTCCATCTATCACCAGTTAGAGCAAACCTAGTTAAACACGGCCTGCAGCTAGAGGCAAACCCATGATTTGAAATTTTTGTGTTCATATAGTGACCTTGAGTTAATATACAATTACAACTGAATTCCCAATCAAATATTTATGAAATAGATTTCTTCAAATATATATATAGAGAGAGAGAGAGCGCAAAAGTTGTTAGATTCCACTGAACCCATATGTCATACTCTAGATTCACCTCCGCTAGTAGCTTACTAACCGACCTATGTGGTTGACTCTATAAGTCGAAGTACATCTTTAGTAATGAGTTTGGAATTGTTTGTTTTATGTGCAGGTGTTGTAAATCTGACCAAGATTCAGCTTTAACTGCAGTAGGTGCCCAAAACAATGCTGGATACTAGCATTTTCTGCAGCATGTATGGGTACGTAGGATCATTGTACATCAATATGATGCTTCGCAAACACTGGAAATATAATGGCGAAAACAACAAAATTAGGTATGCAATGTCCCCAATCAAGATCTGTAGGATTTGAGAGAGAAGGTGACAGTCAAATCTTCGTCAAGTTATATACCCTGGGTGCCAATTAGGAGTAGCCATCATCTCCCACTATAAGTTACCAAGACATTCAGACAGAGAAGGTATTGCATCCATAAAAGCTTTTATTTGAGCTGAGAATCTATCAAAATAGGAATCTCTACGTTAGTTCAAGGCTGTGTAAACCACCCTTTTCACACCTCACTTGTTAGATTTCACTATGTATGTTGTTGATTGTACTTTTGTAAACACAGTATATGCTAGTGGTGAGTAAGTTGAACAGGAGTACTCTTTGAGAAGAGTTCTCGTCGATAAAGTAATTATTTGAATTATCATACTTATTTCCTAGCCAGGTGTGGACACTAACCAACTTATGTATTGATATTTGATATTATAACTCCTTCGGATTTAAATTTATCTTTATGTTATATTCGTGGTTTGTAGTTCTCGTCTTGTTCTCCCGAAATACGATCATGCAGGGCACCAACTTTTTATATAACAGAATATGCGGCAATGCAATGTAACAGGAAAATTCAATCAGCAAGAAGAATTCTTGCTACTGCACAACCAGCTAGTCGAACAACTCATAAGTAGCGAGATAATTCTGCTGGTAGTTACCGCACTTGTTTTTGAATTGTAACATCCCTGCTTTCACCTGAAAAAAGACCATCAGCTGGATCAACCAGAGAATCTGCCCACTAACATCGTATGTGCACAAATCAACTGAAACACACGGCCAACTTTCTATAATACAAGCTGTGAAAGATACAAAACTGTCAATAAGGCAAAAGGAAAGGACAGGATATCCAACTTCCGCAGAAATGCTGTGATACTCACTGATACAGGTTGTACTCAAAATCTTATAATGCTTCAACAACGATACAACAGTGATCATCTCAAAAGAATGAAGAGGCAAACGAAAAAGGTATACAGGGAACCAGAAGTACCCCATGGTCTAACTTGTCATAGGCGTCAAATAATGGTTAGATCAAGATGGGAAAATAAGACCACAACCTGAATCAATCAACTCTGTTTTGCTGGGTTTACGGATTGAGAAACTTTGGCTGGCTTTGCGGTTCCATCAATCACAATGTTGCCTACTCCAGCTTCCATTGCCTCCCTCTCATCTTTCTCCCTATTCTCCTCTGAGCCACCATTTTCAGTTGCTTGGAATGTAAAATTAGTTTTAGAAGGAGAAAGATCCCGAGGGCGTCCAGTGATCCACGGATGACTGAGACATTGAGCTGCAGTAGGTCTTTTCTCAGGCACAAAATCAAGTATTGGAACAAGGAAGTCAGCCAGGTCATGAGCATCTTGTTCACTGAACTCGTACTTTTCCCTAAGCACTTTATTCATAGGCCAGAACCGCAATCGTCTGATATGTCTCAAGTCTCCACTTCGGTTGAAGAGCTCTCGCGAATATCGCCCACCCAAGGCAATCTGCATACAAACTTAAGATCACTTCTCCTACTTTTCTTTTCTTTTTTTCATTCAACAAAAAAGATATTAACCAGAAATAAAAAATCACCTTGCGTGGCATCATTCCAAGAAGCTCCATCATAAGGGCCAAGTGATCCTGTGCAGAAAGGGCAACAAAGAAAATATCATTGAACTGAACCAGCAATTGACTGCATTAAACTACAATATTATTTAAAATATCTCAATGAACAAAACCTGCCAAAAACTAAAAATGAACTGCTCTTGTACTAAATTTAGTGTAATCATGTGAATGTCAGTAACAAGACTCGATACCATGAGAGTGACATGTAAATGTTGGCATCAATCTAAAACAGATGAAAGTATACTGTGATTCACTAAGAAAGTGACTGCTTCACCATCCACAAACTCAACTAACTGATCAATTAAAAGATCCCAGAAGACTAACAGCTTAGCTGGTACTTCCAACAATCTATTCAGGCAAGCCTCGGAAATATGATAGCCAATAATATACAGTAATGACATCTAGGAAGCATAGGAAGAACATATTTCAGAGAGATAGACACGATTTGCATATTCATAGGAGTACTAAAGTAACCAATTGAAACTACAAATGCATTCCATATTTCTCCATTTCAGGATTCATGTTCCCAAATTCTTACTGTACAACAAATTGATAATTTAGTCATCATAGAAAGATCCTTCTACACTATCTACTGCAACAATATTTGTTGGAGTGAAAAGGACAATTAGCACGGTGGGTGCATAAGAGAAGGTAAAGGTTATTCTATAAGTTTCTATTTAAAGTTGAGGAAATTTACAACATTTTGGTTAAAGAGAAATGTAAGTAAAGATGGAGGAGCATGAAGTTCCCAAGATGAGTGTCATAGAAATGTTGATGTTAAAACTAATATGACATTTACAATATTGAATACAAGCTAGAAGTAGCACACACAAAGTAAAAAACTAGGGAAATCACACAAGATAGTTTCATCATATCCTACCTATATCTCCAAATGTACCAATTCATAGGTTCAACACTATGGCAATTGAAGGAGCTACAGTCAGATGAGATAGACTAAGAATAACATAGAAAAAAGTAGTCCCAGAAGATTCATACTTTCTAGGTATCAACTTAAACATAGCTAAGAGTCGAACAGGATATAAGCAAATGATCCATATAGGCAGTGCCCAACTGTAGGATAAGTTTTTTTGTTGTTACTCTTACTTTAGGTCTGAGTAGGGTTAAGATAGAGAACCCCTTCTTAGACACAAAAGACAAACATTCTCTCTTTGGGGGGTTAAAGGCTTTTTTTTTTTTTGAAACTGGTAAGTTTGTGTTCTTCAGCATTAAGGATGTGCTGGCCACCACCAAAAGTTAAACTACAGACTCCCTATCAGTATAATCTGATCAGTATCTTCTATACATAGCTGTTTACACCAAAAAAGTAAAGATACAATACAATTCCATTTGACTTTATGAATGGAATTGGACCTATCTTCGAAACATCTGGCATTTCTCTCCCTCCATACTGACCACCATATACATGAGGGAATCAATCTCCACCATCTGTTTTGGCTCTTACTTCCCCGTCTTCTCATCCAACAGCTAAGAAGGTCTGATGTATGCTCAGGCATGGCCCAACTATAGCCTGTAATGTTGAGAAACAAATTCCACAACTGAGCAGTGTACTTGCAATGCAAAAAAAGGTGCTTGTTTGTCTCCTCAGTCACCATACACAGAAAACACCTAGGAACCAATTGTCTTTTCTTCTTCTGTAGCACTTCTTGGGTTAGGCAGGCCCTTTTGATAACCAACCAAGTAAAGCACTTAACTTTGGTAGGAATGCTGCTTTTCCAGAAATAATTCCACTTGCATTAAGTATTTGTATTAGTCACCTGGAGACCTCTTGTGTAGGCACTCTTTACAGAAAATATTCCATTACCATTGTGTTTCCAGAGAGGTATATCAACCTCTGTACTGCTAATAGAAACTTGCCCTATTTTTCCCAGTAACAGGGCAACCCTCTCTATCTCCCAATCATTTAAACGCCTCCTAAAAGAGAGATCCCACCCCTGTGTGGACCAGCACTCTTGGATTGTCACCTCAGGGTTTACACAAATATGAAATAGATCCGGGAAAGCCTCCTTTAAAGGAGTTTGATCAAACCATCTATCTCTCCAAAATTTTGTCTTTGCTCCATTGCCAACCTTGAGGCAAATATTGTCTTCCATTAATTGCCATAAATTCCTAATTGTTCTCCATACTCCCACTCCATAGGTATCAGTTACCATTTCCATGCACCATGGGCTAGCTTCACCATACTTGGACACAATGACTTCCTTCCACAAAGCCTTATCCTCATTGATGTATCTCCATAACCATTTCAATAGAAGACTCTCATTTTGCAGCCTAAGATTTCTGATTCCCAGACCCCCACCTTTTTTACTAAGCAACACTGTTTCCCATTTCACCAAACAGTAAACCTTCCCCTCTTTATTCCCTTGCCACAAAAACTTCCTCCTCATCTTATCCAGTTTTTTCACCACTTTTGCTAGGATTGGAAAAAGTGACATCACATAAGTAGGTAGTGAATCAAGGACAGAGTTTATCAAGATCAATCTACCCCCCATTGATAGGTATTGGGCCTTCCACTTAGCTAACTTCCTCTCAGTTTTCTCTAGAATCCCATTCCATATCTCTAGTGCTTTGTGTTTATAGCCTAGGGGCATACCAAGATAAGTGGTTGGTAGATTTTCTATTCTGCATCCTAGTATGTTGGCCAAGCTCTGAACCTGAAAGACACCTATTTACAAATAGAGCAACACCAATACCAAGCTATACAAATTGCACAAACCAAAAAAAGGTAATATTGCTGGTCCAACTAGTTTGGGATTGAGACTTAATAATTGTCTGATTCAGTATTGTCAAAGGTGTAAAGCGCAAAAGACACAAAGGCTTTTTAAGTGCAAGCATAATGAAAATATGAGGTTTAAATATAAAGAAATATGCTTACACACAAAAACAAGAATTATATGGCTAGATGAATTGACTAACTGCAATGAAGTAAAACTACATCAGTAATGTTCAGATACCATATTAAATTTCTGCATCATCTGCAAAGTTGCAACTAAGTTTCTAATTCAAATCAAATGTTTAGCTTTCTTTTGTAAATTTCTAATATCCTAATACCTAATAAGAAATATACATCCAAAAAGTATAATTAACAATTAATATATCATTTTGCTAACTATGTGTGTTGTTCACTATTGCTTTTTCTCAAGATGACCTTGTAAAATAATCTAATTTGAAAATAGCTGGTTGCTATGTTTTTGGAAAGATCTACACCTCATCCTGTTAGAAGTTTCGCAAAAGCATTCCCCCTAAGCCACTGAAGCACCAAGTCTATGTTGAGCCTCACTGTAAGGCTTACATGCACTTCCAGTTTGCCTTGGCAACGCTGGATTGATTAGCTGATTGATTGTGACACCACACAAGTTGGCAGATAAAATCAAGTCATTGTCTCTTTACTTCCCTTCCCGTGGTACCAGTCATCATCAGGGATAAAGACCCTCCCCTTTACCACAGCTGAAGTTATATCCCATTGAAGAGGTATTGTCTTTAAATCAATGTTTTAGAAGAATGAGCAGGTGAGCACCAAAAAATAGGTATCACATGTACACATTAAGTCTACAAAACCCAAACGCAGAATGGAACATATATCTTGTCAATATGATTCCTTTCCTTGAACTTAATTCATACATTAAGAAAATAATGAAATCACATAATAATTTAACTCCTAAAATAAAGATCTACACATGCTTGCATCTAAGTGGTTAAAATATTGAAAGTAGAGTTGCTATACCTCATCCCTGTCATAGTTGTCAGCACTGTGTGGATCAAAAAGAACATCACCAGTGGCAAGCTCAAAGCAAATGCAAGCAAAGGACCAAAGATCAGCTGGAGTAGAATATTTAGATCCTAGGATAACCTCAGGACATCTATACTGTCTTGTCTGGATATCACTTGTGAACTGTTTATACGTCCAGCATGCATTGCCGAAGTCAACTAATTTGCATGTAAGGTCCACATCAGTCAATAGTTTCTGCCTCATGGATCGACTGCCTCTTTTAGGTCTTTGAGTTCTCTGCTGTCCATCCCTTGCTCCGTCTGTTGTTGAGCCATTTTCACTTGCTTTAGTATCAGTCTTTCCTTCAACTGAGTCATTATTAGGTTTCTCATCAGAATTAGACTTTTCAGGACTACTGGCTTCATTATCTTGTTCAGTTTCCTCAGAAGTTTCCTTGTCCGTACATCTTTGAGCTGTTCGCTTAGCCTTTTTCCGAATTTTCTTTTTCTGGTTCTTAGTCAGATCACCATTATAAACCTTTACTTCCTTGGAAGCCCCAGCTTCAGAGAGAATTTTACTTTTACTCGAAGGAAGAATAAGGGGAGCATCTGACTTTGTTGGATCTTTACTTTGATCAATCATTGATAAGAGCAAAATATTTTCTGGCTTCAAGTCTGTGTGAATAATAGAAAGCTGACGATGTAAATAATCCAAACCCACTAAGATATGGAAGCAAATTTCTTTAACCTTGTGAATTGATAGCCCTCGATAGTCTGAGTACTTAATTAGAGTCAAAAGATTATCTCCCAAGTACTCGAATACCATACAAACATGCTGGCCATTGGGCCCGGAATGCTTAAAGTGATCCAATAGCTTCACCACACACTTCTTATCATCTGGATCTTCCTCTGCAATCTGTTTTAATATGGTAATCTCATCCATAGCCGCTTCTGTATAATGCTGAGCACTCTTTTGAACTTTTAGAGCAACATACCTCTATTCCTCACAAGACATAACCAACAATTAGCTAAGACAATCCACATTTCAAAGATTTTTTGCAAAAACCGCAGAGACCTCATAAGAACCATAAACACTACAATAATTGCTATAATAAACCATAAGTTGCTACACCGAACAATAAACACTAGAATAACTGTAGCATCATATCTCCGTCAAAAATGAGAACAGATAATAAGTACTGCATCAAAGAATCTCCTCTCTCACACACACGCAGACAGAGGAAACCCAAACACTACATACATAAGTCTATATACAAAAAAATGTTATACTAGTAAACAATTCATTGCTAAATAAAACAACAATACTAGAACAAATGCAGCATAATAAGTATATAGAATATGTGAACAGATAATAAGTACTATATCAAAGTATCTCATCTCTCTCACACACACTCAGAGACAGAAAAACTCAAACACTACATACACAAGTCCATATACAAAACAGATTGTTATACTAGTAACCATTAGGTTACGAAATAAAATGAACAAATGCAGCATAATAAGTATATAGAAAATGCAAACAGATAACAAGTACTATATCGAAGTATCACCTCTCTCACACACGTGGACAGAGAAAAACTCAAAACACTATATACACAAGTCCATATACAAAAATACTATTATACTAGTAAACAATATGTTGCAAAATAAAAAGAACAAATGCAGCGTAATAAATACGTAGAAAATGCAAACAGATAACAAGTACTATATCGAAGTATCTCCTCTCTCTCACACACACAAGCAGAGAAAAACTCAAACACTACATACACAAGTCCATATACAAAAAAAAATCATTATACTAGTAAACAATACTTTGCTAAATAAAACGAACTAACACTAGAACAACTGCAGCTTATTAAGTATAATACAAAACGCGAACAGATAGTTTAGAAATACTCACAGATGCGGACGTTGCTAACTTAAAACCATAAATTGCTAAACTGAACAATAAATACTAGTACAACAACTGTAGCATCACCTCTATGTCGAACAGATAGCAAGTTATTGGAGTATTTCCTCTCTCTCACACACACACAAACAGAAGAAAACAAAATCACAAGTCCAAGATGCAAAATTTGTTACAGTAAACTATCAGTTGCTAAATAAAACAAGTAAATACTACAGTAATTGCAGCATAATAAGTATATCAAAAATGTGAACAGGTAAGTTTAGAAATACTCACAGGGGGACTGGAAAGAGGAGGGTTATCAAGAACATTATGGGGGACTGGAAAGCTGACATCATTTGTCTACAAGAAACCAAATTACAGGGGGATATGACTGAGTTGGTAAGGCAGAAGATTTGGGGGATAGATGGGTCAAAATGGCATGTTTGGAGGCAAGTGGGACAAGAGGAGGGACAATGGATGACCTAGAAAGAAATTTGATGAGGAGGGGGTTTCGAGAAGTTTAAAGCAATGTGCAGTGGATAAAGCACCAAGACCAGATGGCTTTACATTGGGGTTCTACATCAAATGTTGGGAAGTGGTCAAGAGTGATATCATGAAGACTTGTCAGCATTTCTATGACCAAGGGAGGTTTGAAAGAAGTTTCAATGCTACCTTCATAGCACTGATTCCAAAGAAAAAAGGTGCTAAAGAACTAAGAGACTTAGACCTATCAGTTTGATAGGCAGCATCTATAAAATTCTCTCAGAAGTGCTCACTGAAGGCTAAAAAGAGTGATGTCCAAACTTGTTAGCTCAGAATTGTTTAATAAAGCTCATAACGATGGCACTATACTAGCCAGTCTGTGGACAGATTATCATGCATGTGTTGAGAAGATGAACCCCGATATAGCAATACAAGATTTACTAGTCGCTGAGCTTCCTAAGTACAAAATGGCGGATGGACTATTTGGTTGTGGCTAGGCTGATAGAGCCAAAGACACAAGCTCACCGGGTAAGTGCGTTGATTTATCTCTTTATAGTTTATACTTTATACTATAGCTTTACTTAAATTATTTGACTTATTTATACTCATTAACCTTTAAATTATTTTTTTATAGTTGAATGGCGGTCACTATTTGGTAGTCCAACACCAAACTTGCAAAAGTTTGCCATGAAAGTATTAAGCCTAACTTGTAGCTCATTTGTATGTGAGCGAAATTGGAGTGTGTTTGAACACGTAAGAAGAATATTTTATATCCTAATTTCCATATTATATTATTATTAGTATCTATTAGTTAATATCAATAACTTATGTGTAGATTCATTCCAAAAAGAGAAATAGGCTTGCACTAACGCGTCTCAATGATCTAGTGTACACTCAGGGCCGGCTCTATGCTTTCAAAAATAAGGCCTTTGCCTTAGGCCCCCAAATTTCGGGGGCCCCCAAATATAGAAAAATTAATTATTTATTATAAAAAATATAAAATAAATTAAAATAAATTATTTTATTCACTTTAACATTTTTTGTGCTTTGTTAAAAATAAGAATTAACAATGAAAAGTATTGAACAAAGTGAATTACAAATTCTTTTTTATTTCTTTTTAAATTTTAGTTTCAAGCATTACTCTAAGCATATTAAAATGAGGTATACCAAGTCATCAACTTTTTGAGTCAAATTCTATGGTTCTAACTCTTATCTTTATTTAATATTTATCAACTTATTACTTATATCATTATGTTAACAATACATATAATAATCGTCTCACTTAAACGATGTTTTTCAATGTTGAGTTGATAAAATTTTATCTAAAACTAGTAACTGAAAAAACAATATTAAGTACTAATAATTTTCATCTAAATAGTGTTAATTTTTTTTTTTTTGAATAAATATGTATATGGAGTGTATTTATATTTTAGGCCGCGAATTGAAATTTCGCTTTAGGCCCCCGATTACGTTGAGCCGTCCCTGTGTACACTAAGTACAATAGAACATTGAAACATCGTTATGATGCTCGTGATACCATTGATCCAATTCTATTAGATATTATTGATGAGTCAAATGAATGGTTAGTTGGATGCTTCAAAGATCAAAAAGATGAACTAGTATATGAGGAAAGTGATCTTACTTGGGGTAGTGTTGCTACGGCAATTGGAGCTGACGAGAGTATCTATCATTTTAGGGGAATTTCTTCAAGATCAAGAGCACTTGACAAGGGCAAAGGAGTACAAACTACATCTACAAGTTCAAGTAAGACTCGGACACTAATTGATGAAGAATCCGAGGAGGAAGAAGATGAGGAGCAATATAATCATGATCAAGAGGATGTTGATCTTCAAGATTTGGATAATCTTGAAGAAGAATAGACTTTTAGAGTTTTAGTATTGCTTGTCAATTGTCTTATGAATTATTGAGTCATTCAAGTTCTAGACTTTTAGTATCTACTATTAGTTTTTGAATTGAAATATTTGCTAATATATGTTATTGCTATTAAGATTTTGGATATTTATATATGCAATTAAAATTTTAAAATTTTAGTATTAATTGGCGCCTTAATTCAAAAAGGGGAGCGCCTCACCGCCCGCCTCGCCCCGTGGCGTGGCAGGCCCTTGTCGCCTTTTGTCATCCAAAACAATGGGGTTTAGGAATGAAGAACCTAAAGAATCACAGCAACGCTTTGAGAATGAAGTGGCTTTGGAGGTATTCCAACGATAATCAGAATTTATAGGGCTCAGTCATAAAAGCAAAATATGAAGAAAGTGACAATTGGATGACAAAGAAAACCACTCCCGGTGGTGTTAGTTTATGGAAATCCATCCAATCACTATGGGATGAATTCAAACCAAACACCAAGATTAAAGTGGTAGATGGTGCAAAAAAAAAACCCGGAAGGAGGATTGGCATGAAGCAAGAAATCTAGAGATAGTTCTCCTCTGATTCTTCAACAGCAAAGTACAATAGCTGAACTATGGACGCCTCATGGGTGAAATATTATATTTAGAAGGCACCTCAATGATTGGGAAATTCCAAGAGTTACATAATTCTTCAGCGTCATTGAACAATTTAGTGTCTTGGAGGTGGGGCAGGACAGATTGTAGTGGTTAGGGAACTGTAAAAGGACTTTTAAAGTAAGTGCAATAAATAGGAAGTTGAACCACCCAATTGTGCAGGTACCCAAATGGTCTGAAAACACATTTTGGAAGGCCAAGATCCCCACACAAAGTGGTTGTGTGGTTACTGGCTAAGGAAGTTGTGTTGACACAGGAGAATTTGATGAAAAGGGGGATTACACTATGCTCTAGATGTTTTTTCTGTGGGGAAACTGCAGAAACAGTCAATCACGCGTTCATCCAGTGGTCACTGGCCAATTGTGGAGTCTATTCCTAAGGCACAAAAACATCTCATGGGTCATGCCTGGTAGAATTGCAGAGGCCTTATACAGTTGGGAAGAAGCAGGATTACAAGCAAAGAACAGAAGCAATTGGAGAATCATTCCTGCTACAATTTGGTGGACTATCTGGAAAGAGATAAATCTTAGAGTTTTTGAGAATAGGGAGAGTAATATGCAGCAAGTAAAACTGAATTATATTCTAACTTTGTGTTTTTGGTGTCATTAGATCTACTCTAATAATAGTGTCTCAATCATTGATGTTTTAGACTCATTATAGGGATAGGACAGTGCTTTTAGAGTTCATTATGTAAATATGATTCAGTACAACACATGTACTTATTTAAAGAAAAAGAAACAGTTACCAATCTCAAAAAAATACTCACAAATGTGGAAGTTGCTAAAATAAACCATAAATTACTAAACCGAACAATAAATACTAGTACAACAACTGTAGCATCACAGTTGTATAAAAAATGAGAACAGATAACGAGTAATATATCGAAGTATCTCCTCTCTCATACACATGCAGGCAAACAGAGAAAAACTGAAACACCAAACTCACAAGTCCAAAAATGCAAAAATTGTTATATTAGTAAACCATAAGTTGCTAAATAAAACGAACAAATAATACAACAATTGCATCATAATAAATATATTGAAACTGTGAACAGATAACAAGTACTACATCAAAGTTTATCCTCTCTCACACACACACTCTAGCATGGAAAAATCAAACACCAAACTGACAAGTCCAAAGAAGCAAAAACTGTTATGCTAGTAAACAAAAAGTTGCTAAACAAAACCAACAAATAATACAACAATTGCAGCATAAAAGTATGTAGAAATTGCAAACAGACAACAATTACTATATCGAAGTATCTCCTCTCTCACACGCAAACATAGAAAAATTCAAAACACCAAAATCACAAAAATTCAAAATCCAAAATCTGTTAACAGTAAACAGTAAGTTTCTAAACAAAACAAGCAAATACTACAGTTATCGCAGAGTAATAATTATCACGAAAAATGCGAGCAGATAGTGTAGAAATGCTCACAGATTTTTGCGTATCCCAAGCGAGCCAAACAGTGGAGAAATGTCCCCAACCAAGCTTACTCTGCACTACATATCGTCCTTGTTTGAATGTATCTCCGATTCGAACAGCGTGATAACCTCCACGCCTGTAATCTTCAGTACCTTCATCCTCCGATGTGTAGTCACTTGTCTCAGTCCGATCACCGCCGTTCCTCTCCTCCTCTTCCGCCATCGGCAGATCCAACAACCACCGTACTCCGACAAATCACTACCGGCGAGCTACAACGAAGAAATGAAAACCCTAGCCGTAGTAGAAGTAGAAGAAGATTCTGGAGAAGAGAGGGAAGAAATTAGGAGGAAATTTTTTATATAATTTAATTTGAGGGAAGAAAAAAGAGCGTTTGGTGTTGTTTATTGGTGAAAATACTGAAAATTAAAAAAAAATGTCTAAGTAATTTTTATTTTATTTTTCCCTCTCTTTTGGACGAAATGAGTTTGTTTTTTTTTTGTTTGTGTTGCCGGGAAAATAAAGGCAAATGAATACTGGTGAAAACGACGTCGCTGTGGCCCTTGGATTCTGTATTTTTATCATGGGTGAGTATACTTTTGATAAGATAATTGAAATCAAAATTTTTGATTTTTGAATTAACATTTAGAGCACGTTTAAATAGTGAGGTAAATTTTGTATCTATGAAAAGAGAAAATGCTAGGAATATAAAAAAAAAAACAGGTCTTAACTCTTATTAACACGATTTAAGATGTATAAACCTAAATTTAAAGTGAATAATATCATCAGATTCATTTCACATATAACCTTGTGCAATCCTAAAGCAAACTCCTAGTGTTTAACTAACTTTAGATAATTCTCATATTTTTAAGACATGGGTGGATAAACGACAATAAAAATGTTGAGTCTCTAAAAAGAAGGTGTGTGTATATTTAAGTAAATTTCATATTGATAAAATATAAGAAAATAAGTCATCGACCTAATGACTCGTTTAAAAATTATGCAAGCTAGGTTCAAATTAGAGAATATTGCTACTTAGATGGACTATAATAACCTCTGTGGTCCATTTAATAGCTGAAGACTAAAATAGTTGGTCACTTAACCTGCTTAGGGCATCTCTAACCTTATACTTTATTTTACTCTCCAAATATAACGTGATTGATAGATTAATCGATATTTGTATTAGTGAAAGATAAAAAGTATATGATAAAATAGATAAATTATGCACAAGTTGATTTGAAAAAAGTCTGTAAATATTAATATGTTTTCTTGGATAAAAAATGAGGACATATAATTGTATTTTCTTCCTGGACCCTTCACAACGTGAATTTGAAATAGCCGAACTTCAATACGAATATCGAACACCGGATAGATGGAAAAAAAATGTTGTATTTGTCTTATAGGTGTTGAATTATATAAGACATAGGACAACAAACTTAAAATAGTCGTGTTATTCAAATCAGTAGCGGCTTTAAAATTGTCATTAAGGGGTGTCAATGGTTGTAGTAAAAATAATATAATTATGAGGCTAGTGCTAGTAGGACTAGAACCCATGACATCAAGGAATTTTTGCAATGTCTAAAGTCTTAGCCATTAGATTAAGGCTTTAAAATTAAGGTGCTTTTCAACGGCAATGCCAGACGCAATTGATTTTGTGTGAAGAGGTGGCAATACTTGTATATATATATTTATTAAACTAAAATTTAATCTCTATATACAATGTAATTTTTCGACGAAGGAGTGTTGCTTGACATCCTTGGGTAAGGATGGGTCTGCCCCTAATTCAAATAATATCTCAAAGTTATAAACTTGAAATTGGTATATTAACACGAGATGAAAGTGTGTAAAACAAATTTCATCAAAGGTTGTATTGAGCAGTATTTCATCTTTAATCAAAGATTTTGAATTCAAAACTTTAAAATAAGGCTTTGATAGGAATCAATTTACCTCAACGTGGAATTTCATGTCGTGAATCGGGTTCATAATGATATAACATTACACCTCATCAATGTGTCAAGGCTATATGTATCCATGGGGCTTCAAATATGTGTGGGTTGGGCCTTATTCTATTTTGGGCCAACAAGTCATAAAGAGTGTGATTTACAAGAATGGCCTTGGAGCTAGCGATCTTGAACTTTTGACCTCATTTGTTTTATGAAAATACTTCAAGTTTAACAAGATTTGATTTTTGACTTTGAAGATTATATTATAGGGTAATCGGGATCCAAAAGTTCAAGGTCATTCATTTTTTAAGTTGTTGGGTTTAATTCCATGTCTTAATGAGAATTCTGTGGGACAAAATCACAAATAGCTACTTTTACGTCTTTTATTTGAAATCAAGTCAAAGTTTCAAATCTAATCAATATTTAGCCATGTTTTTGTGCACTCAATGGCGCAATGTTCTAACATTCAATAAGTTAAAATGGACTAGTCAATCAGCAGGGGCGTATACAGGAGGGGGTCACTGGGTTCAAGTGAACCCATGGTTCCCTCCAGAAATCATATATAGTAGTGTTATATTTTTTAAAAATATTTAAATATAGATACATGAACTCAGACTCGAAGTATCATATAATGTAGTACGATAATGATTGGGTGCACCTCTCTAGGCGAGGTTAGAAATTTGAATTTTTTATCTATCTTGTTTTAGTTTTCTTTCTAAGATTTTATAATTGGTTTGGATAAATAAAAGTTAATTTTGGACCTATGATTTTAAAATTTTAATGATTTTCAGTAAAAAGAATCTAACCGATCAAATTTATGTCTTAGATCCACCTTTTTGTAATAGTGCACTCATTATCTATAAATCCTGAATATGCCTCTGTCAATCAGAATTCAAAATTTAGCGGAAATAAAAATGTTATCTAAATTCTAAGGATCAATGTAATTTTTAAAAATCATTGTGGTAGAAGTTCAAATAAATATACATAAATAAAAAAGAATTATAATACGTAATGTATTTCCATATTTTAACTCAATATCTTGATGGACAATAGAGAAATTTTCCAATGTGTCCAATGTTCATTAGTGGCTGCCACATTTTTTTGTCATTACATGGCACCAACTTTTTGTCAAGACATCAATATTTTCTAACTTGTATTATTAGACAATTTCCTCCATATAATTAATAAATAATTTGAAATTTTACCTACTCATTGACTTTATGTTAAATGAGTGAACGTATTATAATCCTTCAACAGATAGGGCCTAAATGCAACATATAAATTATAGTAATAATGAATTATTATGCTAAACTTTTTTTTTGGACATGCTTTTTGACTCATGCACGTGGAGGTTTAACCAACTATTAGGTGAGGAGATTTAACTAATTTCAATCTAATAAGTATTCATTTTTTTAATAAAAAACATAAGCAGATAGTAGCTTTTAGAGTAATTTTGACATATAGTAAGTCGTATAAGTTCAATTGTGATGAGGAAAATGGAATCGAATTTGTTGACTTGTTAGAAAATTCGAGAAATATTACACTTGTCTTCTAGAAAAAAGGTTAGAAAAGGACAAATATTAGAGGGTGTTTGGATTGGCTTAAAAGTTGGTCAAACCTACTTTTAAGTCAGTTTTTGACTTCTGGAAGTATTTGAGAAATATAAAAAATAACTTCAAATAAGTCAAAAATGACTTAAAATAAGTTATGAAGTGTTTGACAAGGTAAAAAAATGACTTAAAATAAGTCAGAAACCAAAAGTAGGTCTCCCCCTATTTTTATTTTTTGACTTAAAAGTCATTTCAATTTGTCTTTTTATTTTTGACTTAAAAACTACTTTTTTTAAGCCACTCCAAACGGGCTCTTAGTCCCTCACCGAACAGGATTCAGAATTGAAAGTCTATTTTCATCGAAATTGTGCTCAATTTTTATTTACAAAATTAGACTTCAATATTATTTTTAAATAGGTCAAACACATATAATTGTTTCTCAAGTATTTTAATTCCTTTTTTTTTTTGAATAATTTCTCAAATATTGTGAGGTTAAATTTCAACAGTTAAGAAAAAAAATTGTAATGATGTATGTAATGAGGTCACTACATAAAATTCCCTCGTCAATTTACAGAATTTTGTATATTGCTGTAGATACTTTTTTTTTTTCTTGTGAAGTCAATAAAGTCAACTAAAATCTTATGAATTTATTCAAGCTAGGCCGATTCTCTGTATAATTAATTATGAAATAATATACATACACACTAACTTATTAGTTATTATTATCATCACACTCTTGGATCGTAGTAGTTGAAAACGTACCAAATCTTTCGATATACGAGCTTTATTTTCCACACCACTATAGTCAAAAATCAAAATAAATAGACTTTGATAGCGGTCTTTTTCTTTGTTAGTGTTATGTATTTAAATTGACATTTTGATTAATTTAGATTGTATCATGTAACACTCATTAAAAAGGAATGATGCCCCTAACAAAGACCAAGTTGATGAAAACGGGTCAAGTAGGACTGATAGGCTTCTAGGCTAGCAAGTTTCTGAAGATGAGGTGCACATGACATCTTAGCCGAATTATTACATACGCTTAATTTGTTACTCATTGTGGTGTAACTCGAAAGATAAAACTGTACCGTATATATGTGTTATGAATTTGAATCGTGACACGCTCTTTATTATTTTTCAAACTCAAATTCAAATATCTAATTAAAAGTGGAAGAAATTTATTTGTCCACCACAATCCATAGCAGCGTTTTTACTAGCTAGACTCTAAAGTCAAATTAAATTTTGGCCAATATAATTAAGACAAGAAAATTAGAAATGAGTCCACACTGTTAGCACTTAGATTTTTCATAATTTTGTATTAGTAAACATTGTTGATAGTTCAATTCAAAATAGATAGATTTATCACCATAATGCTTATATCCATGCATCTCATAGTTATGATAATATTGGATTAGTATCGAGGAAAAATAATTATCATTACTAGGAAAAACGTTGGGAAATAGTAATTAATTTGGCCAAACTTCTAAAGTTTGTTAATTTTTTGAAAAATATGTTTTATCAAAAGTGGTTTTTAATTAAAAAAAGCTTTTGGAGGGTAGCAATTTTTGTTTGACTATTCAATTTAAAAAACTTTTTCGCAATATTAGACAACAATTTGTGTTTGATCAAGATTCTAAAGTATTTATAAAAAAAATAAAAATTCAAACTTTTGAAAAATGATAGATATCAGCTCCTATTTGAGAAACACTTATTTGCCCAAACACTTCATATCTCTAAAAGCAATCATTACTAACAATTTTTTTTGAAAAAACAAAAAAAACTTAAGATTTGCAAAATAAGTGGACCAAAAGCTGGTAGCTGATGAGTTGGATATTAGTGCTTAATCACAACTAAATAAGGTTGTCTGAAATTCAATATATGGAATATATATTAAATATTCAAATGACAATTACTTCTTTGTGTTGTTAAATTTTTAATTTGCATAGTATGAACTTAAGCATGTGCAAGAATCATACATTAATTCAGTCAAACAAGTTAGGTCTAATAAAATTGTTATTAATTGAGTTGGAAGGTGTTTAGATTAATGAGAAAAAATATGTAAATATATTTTTTGGGACAATTAAATTGTCGATTAACATATACACAATTTTAAGTAGTAATATAATTTTTTCTCATCAGACTTTTACTTTGCTAAAATGAATATGTACATGGTGAAATTTCATAATATTATCCTGAGTTTTACTTGTAGAATTTGAAACTTAAAAATAACGACTATTTTTAATTACAAAGAGCGAGAAGTAATTATTCATGAAGTAGTTCTTCTTTTTTAATATAAACATCTAATTTTTGTAATACTCATTGATCTAACTAATACATATTCGAATGATTTCAAATTCCGATCGCGCATATCGATTTTTATTTTTGCCTATAGTCATAGAGTTTGCCACAGAACATTGATGTGCTGGCAAATATTAAGTCAAGCAACAAATTTTACATAATATATATATATATATATATATATATATATATATATATATAAAAGAGAACCTTAAGTCCGCCTACATGGCGCCACCACAAACCAGAATTCCCTGTTAATTTATTTATTTTCAAAACTGGCCTTCTCTTTTCATGAAAAGTTGTGATTTTTATGAAAAGTTGCGACTTTAATGAAGAGTTGCGACTTTTATGAAAAGTTGTGACTTTAATGAAGAGTTGCGACTTTTATGAAAAGTTGTGACTTTTATGAAATGTTGTGACCTTTTCGAAGGGTTACCACTTTTCCAAATAGTTATAACATTTCTGATAAGGCAGAATAAACATTTGTTCACACTACCCTTTGTTGTCTATAAATAGAGGGATTTCCTGTCATTTTAAAATAACGAAAACTCTGAACCTTTTCTTCTTCTTCATAATTAAATATTTGTGTACTTTGCTCCTGTTGAGTGGCTCACTGACACCATTGCTTATGTTACAGATTCTGGTATGTATTTTTACAATAATTAATTTATGCTTATGTTATTAAGGATATATGATAAGATATAATAATTTTCATTTTCCTTTACATTATTAATGTTTGTTACTACGTAATCTTGTATGTAAGATAATATATTATTTTAGTTTTAATATCTGATAGGTTTTAAGTATTATTTTATAAATTCCGTGACATTAAATTTTCGCGCGAAGCGCGGATAATTTTAGATTAAATAATTTATTAAATATGCCCATGCATTATTAAATTATATATATATATATGATGATGAATACGTGCTAACCCTCTACTTCTACATATTGACAAAACAAATTATTTAGATCCCAACAATAGACCGAACATTTTGGGGAAAAAAAAGAAAGAAGCATCATCTAAAAAAAAGAAGAGAATTGCAATGAAGAAAAACATTACTAAGAAAAATAATCAACGATGGACAAATTATATAGTTAAACAATAAAGTTTGTTGTTAATCTTATTTAGTGATAGATTAGCGATAAATTACTAAAAAGTTTTGTTAGGTATGAACAATCTAGGGATAAATTAGTGACAAAGTTTACAACTAATTCCATTTTGCTTTTACTGAAAGAACAATAGATTTTTTAGTGTATGAGCCAGTGTAAATAATACATCTTTGTTTAATTGACATCTCATCTGCATACAAAAATTGTTACAAGTAGGGAATTTTAAGGCTAAAACGACTCATTTAATTTGTGTGACAAAATTGACATTTATTGATGAATAAAACTAAGTAAATTTTTTATAAAGTAAGAGCAATTTTAATAATTTGAAGCTTTTAATCTTCAAGCAAGTCCAAGGAATAACAAGTTTTCTTGAAGAGGGGCAATTTGTCTTCGAATAAAGGAACAAAGACATCGATACTTCCGTCTCCGATGAAAGATGGTATAAGAAACATCATGCCTTCAGTAGGAAAATACGAAGGCATGAACATGTATGGGCACCCCGTACCAAAATCTAGGTCGTAGAATGGGAACCTTAACCAACTATCCACCTCGATATTTGGGCAAAGTATGTGCTTGTTCATGTCCGCGGTGGGGACAAGTTGGTCTTCTTCCTTTGCTTTGGTGTTAGCAAAGTCAACAAACGATCTAAAATAGTCGTTGTTTACTTTTGCAATAGCGTCATGAATGAGCTTTGTTGCGTGTGGCAGAGGTTCTTGTAGTAGTTCCTTCACTTTTGTTGTTGGGAATGCCCATAGGACTAAGTTCCCAAAGTACTCATTGGGTACTTTTGGGTTCAACCTCGTTCTACCATTGACTGAGATTCTTATTTGGGTTGACTCAAATCCACTTAGCCCGCGGGCTTTGGTTATGACCCTCCATAAATGTGCAAGGAGACTTTCAAAGGTGCTATAAGACTTGTTATTTCCATTCATGGAAGAAGCCTTTGCTTTAAGATTCGCGAGAAACTCAACTGTGAAATGAACTTTGTGTACAACCACATCTTCAGATATATGATGAACTTCATTGAGTGAATGTTCTTTTTTCGACTTAGACATGAATTCAACCCCTTTATGTTGATACTCGATAAGAGGAGGATTTCGAGGGGTGAAAACAGTACGATCATGCAGAGGAAGAGGATTGACTCTGAGGCCTCGACAAGCTTGGCCCCATGCAACCAAGAAGTTGCTAGTGGAATGACCATCTGCTACCGTGTGGTGCGCGGTAAAACCAACCACCAAGGAGCCACAAGTGAACCTAGTTAATTGGACTTGCACCAATTCTTTCACATCCTTCAAGCTAGGGTGTAGGCTAAGCAAAGAAGGTGAAGGCTTGAAAGGCATTACTTGATCTAGAGTGCTACTAGACGATGCCTCCACAAATCTAACACCCTCATCATTGAGGAGAATCACTCGATTTCCATGTTCATCTTCACCTAATCTTCCACCCCACTCTTGATAAACAGCTAAGGCTTTTCGAAGACCTAATTCAATCGCGGTATTTGGTGGGGTGGGAGGGTGGTAGGCATATATGATAGCAATTTGAGCCTCATATGTGACCTTATCAAAGACACTAAGGGGAATGTGGCTTGTTGTTGAAGGAGGAGGGGTGTGTTCATAGAAAGGCTTAATGATTCTTGAACTTTCTATTCTAATCTTCATAATTTTTTTCCTTTTGTTTTTTTGGTTATGTGGACAAAGAAATTAAGAAGTAGAGAACAAAAAAATTTCTTTTTTAGTTTGAGAGAGTGGTGAGGGCATACTTAGGTATTTATAGAAATATATCCTTTTGATTGTTTAATCAAAGACGTGTTTTTCCTGTACATTAAAAAAAATGGGCATAGAATTATAAACTAAGAACAGATGAAAAATAAAAGATTGGATGTGTTAGTTAATGGCATGTTCAAACTCATCAACTACTAATTAGCTTGAGTCCAAGTGATTAATTGGTCATCATTTTTAATTTAAGGTGATAACAATGTTTGAATTTCATCACAATAGTATTTTTAATTGAATTATATTGCAATTATATATCTTTTGCCAACTTAAAAATTTGTGTGATATGCATCACCATTTTATATAGTGCCTATAGGCTATATGTTAATTAAGTTATTACCAATAAATTGTTTACATGACCCAAAAAAAAGAAAAAGAAGAAGTAATTGATGCACGAAGCAAGACGTGTTCACACAGAACAGGACTGTTTCACAAGATTGTGCAATGTAGATAGCCTTTTTGATGCAAACATTAATGGTTGGCCAAAAGCAAAATGATATACAAATTAAAACATATTCATATTCAGGCAGAATTTTAAAAAAATATATTAAATCGTATATATAATAATATAGATATGCAGACACAAACATTACTAGATGATTCTATGTATTATTATCGTATTGATTGACAAAGCTATATTGAAAATCACCATGCACTTGTGTGGAGGATAATTTTTATTCGGATTTTTTGTTGATCTTCTTTAAATAATAATAATAATAAAATAAAAAAAAGTCACAAAATAGGAGAGTTCTAGACACGACCGACAAAAAATAAATTATTGTATTATGAAGCCAGAGTCGCCACATGTTCCAACAGTTATGCTTTCAACTTAATTAAAATATTCTGCTGACATTTTCATTTTATGTTTTGAATTATTTGAATAAAACTTGGACACAAGAAATCTATAAGGATGACTGAGTCGGTATAGTCAAAACTCAAAAGCAAATTTATATTTCTTTCGTCCTAATTTATGTGACAATTTTCAGATTCTGAGATTCAAATAAGTTTAACTTTGACCATAAATTTTTCATATATTTTTAAATCTTTTGAATTGTCAATTATTGTAATTTACAGTACTTTTTACGTAGTTTATAAATATATAAAATTCATTTCAATAAAATTGGAAATTTCATGCTTAAATTACCGGTCAAATTTAAATTGTTTCTCTCAAAAAATCAAAAGTTCCACATAAATTGAGACAAAAGGGGTAGTAAAGAAACAAAAAAGTATGTGAATTTATGGTCTTTCAATAAAATTAGGTATTGCTAATAAGAAAGTTGTTAAGTAATGTATTTGATTAAAGGTTAAGTTATTTACTTGAGGATTAAGGAATTAATTTCCACTTAATACATTTTTAATTTTTTATTATTATTGGTGCACCCATAATATGGGTGCATCACGCATGGTATATCATAAAGAAGAGATCGATTGATTCTCTAACGTCTTCTTAATCGAGTTAATTGTATTTGGGATTGTTTAATATGATTTACTTTTTCTGCATATGTAGTTTGCAAACTATGGTATAAAACCATATATCCAATACGTATTTTAAGAATAGCAATGATAAATTTTCTCTAAAATTTAAAAAGAATTGGACATGAGATTCTAGAAAGAAAAAGACCTTGAAATAACATAAAATATTTTGTCATCTCTCATAAAAAAAAAGTCATAAATTCTCCAGTAACTCACTGTGTATAAAGAAAAACAACGCCACATTGTTAATTAAGATATGACATGATGTTGTAGTTGGGATATTGTCTCTTAGAAATCTAATAGTATATAATCTTCTTTTGTCAAATTGAATTTCTATGTGAACTTGAAGAAAATATAAAAATGCCTAGTATAACACTCTTCTGTTGCATAACTTTTACTAATACGTATCATTTTCCCGAATCTCTTTTTCGTTCGCTCGATGTCTAGTACTTAAAGACAATCGGTTATTTAAATTTAGGGAAAAGAGTCTAAAAAATATTTCAATTTTGGTCGAAATTGTTGTTACGATATCAAACTTTATGAAGGATCTTTTACCTCTGCACTATTTAATAGTGTATTTTAAAGGTATATATGTGTCCACGTGGACACATTATTATTTATAATGATGCAATATTTATGATGTTCACGTGGGCACATATATACCTTTAAAATAAACTATTAAATAGTGCAGAGGGGTAAAAGGTCCTTTCCAAAATTCGGTATCGTAACAACAATTTCGGTCAAAGTTCGGATATATTTCAGACCTTTTCCCCTAAATTTACATTAGAAAATCTCATTTTGGCGATAAAATGCTCCATATCAAAAGTGACTATACACTTAGGAATTAGGATTGAAAATTAGATATTTTATTAAAGATGAATATTTACCATTCCACAATATTAACTTTTGGTGATGACAGTTATGTGATAACATTGTCTCGTTATAATGTTTGGACAATCTTCACCTTTTTAACTAGTTTTTGGGATTCAACTAGTACATATCTTTACTAAAGTATATCGGAGCATAACACATTTAATTTCTTGATTTTTTGATGTTGGATCCCCCAAATTATATTGTCTATGCTAACTTCATATATTTAGTCCTAGGCGTGGAACATAATCGATGTTGAAGAGCCTCACTTCCACATTAGACTTTAACCATATAGATAATCTCTTTAGATGATTTGGACAATCCCCATCCTCAAACAAACTCAAATTTCATTTCTTTATTCGTATCAAATTTCACTTTTTGATAGTAAAACAAATAAGCAAATTAGTTGAATATATCTTTAGTGCATTTAACATAGGAAAAGTTTTCAATTTTTAATTTTCTCCATAGTAAAATAATTTCAATTATTTCCATAAAAAGTCACTTTAATTCAATCAAAATTAATTAGAAATCTATGTTATATTATATTGCCATTCTTTTTCTCAAAGTAGGTAAGAAATTTTTAGGTGAGACTATAATTTCAAAAAGAATTTCACAAATTTTTTCCTGATGTTGAAATACGAGTGTTTAATTTAATTATAACTTTCTATAATCACCACTACTTCAACAAATTCCATCTCACACGTCTCCTTTTTTTGTTTATATACCAAGAGTATATCTTTATCATAGAATTCTCTCCTAAATATCATTGGTAAATTACAATTCAAATGGAATTAAGAAACTAATATTCTATAAAATTTTATGTTCAAGTACATCACATAATGAACTTGGTCCGTTGGTAGACTATATCACACAATGAATCTGGTACATTACTTAGTTGTTGTTCATTTCATTAGTTAGTTACTAATTTGTTAGTTAGTTGACTGATTAGTGTTTAATTGGTGATGAGCTGACATAGTTTGTTACGATTCAATTATAAGATATTTTGTAAATTGGGGCTACAAGACTTAACACTAGGCTGACTCATTTGAATGTAACACACGAATATATATTCTTAGAAATCCTTTTAAGAAAAATACTAATTCGAATTGTTTTCCACGAGTCCACGACCCAAACCAAAAATAAACCCAAACTAATTACAAAAACAAATTGAATATGTTGATATAATTTATTTTTTAAAAAGGGTATTAATATATATATATATATCAGTATTTCGTGGCAGAAAAAAATAATAAAGAAGTAAACATAACTATTTTATCATTCAATTTATGTGATACAATTTTCTTATTTATCTCATCCATGACATATTCTGATCTAGCTAATGGTTCATTGTTTTCGCATTCTATATTTAACACTTGACAAAAACAATTAATTTGACATTAGGTAGATTCTTGTGTTGACTTTGATATTTTTAATAGGGGTGGCTATGAGTAAGAACAGATAAAGACACTATACATAAAGTTGACAATGGATATAATCCTTCTATTGGTGTAGGGTTTTACTAATTAATTTAGGTGAAAGTCAAACATAGCACTCATATTAGTTGGAGTACATATATTAGAAGATAACAAATGAATGTAGGGGCGGATCTAGGGTATAAGGCGTGATTTTTTGAAAAGCTAATAATTTTTGTGAAGATCTTGTATATATATTGAGAAGTTAATTAAAAATATATGAAATATTTATTGAGAATTTAATAACAAAGTAGGCTCTTGATCTAGCGATACAATTGAAATTTGCATAAGCATTGCTCTCCTCAATGAGGGTTTGATTCCGCTTGGATACTTACATTAAAGTTCTCGTTTTAATATTAGATTACTGAAATTTCATAAACTTCAAATTCTAGATGGCTTATTAATGAATGATTATAAATTTCAATTATAGCATTTGCACTGAATGTTGATATTTATTTTACAAAATAGGGAAAAGGGTCAAAAATACCTCTCAACTTTAATTTATTGTTTGACTTTACCCTCGCTGTTAAAATGAAGTTAATTTTACCCCTCCCGTTACTAATTTCACCAAAATTGCCCCTCATATGACGGAATCCCCAAAATTGATCCAAATTGACCCAATTACCCGAATTTAAAAAAAATAATCTATTCCCTAATTTTAACCCAATGACCCGACTCCCTCTAGGATAACCCGGTACCAATTAACCCAATTACCCATTCCCATTTAGATAAGGGCGCCCTTTAGATAATCTCATTTTCTCCCAAATTTACCCATTAACTTCTCCTCTGATTTTCTATGGCAATCTTGCTCAACAAATCGATTTTTCGCCAACGAAAGGTAAGATTTTTGGATTGTAAGTTGTTTTGTCTACGGCATCTCTCTTTCGTTCTACCCATTGTTCTTCCAGCATCTCTCTTTCGTTCACCTATGTTTTTTCTTCTCAGAAAATGTCACAAAATAGTTATTCGTCTCAAAGAAAATGTTCTTGTGGTTTGGTGGTCAAAACACTGATTTCGAGTACTACATCTAATCCGGGAAGAAGATTTTTCCGATGTCCTCGTCCGGATGTAAGTATATGAACTGATTTAGTCCTCTTATTGATCTGATTTGGTATTTCTTCGTATGAACTGATTTCGAGTATTGTTATGGTAGTTTTCTTCATGTGGATATTGGGAATGGGAAGACCAAGCTTTTCCTGAAGTAGCTTACTTACGTAATTTAGAGTCGTCGTTGAAAGATGTCAAGATGGAAATGGATAATTCAAAGATTGAAGTGGAAAATTTGAAGATTGAAATGGAGAACTTGAAGATTGTTGTGGAAAATTTGAAGATAAAAGTAGGTCATTTGTCGGAAACAATTGCTACATTGGAGGCATCGAATGATTTGGTAGTGGAAAAAATTAGGACATTTCAAGACAAATATCACAAGATAAAGAACAAAGTTATGATTTCATGTTTTCTTTTTATTGGATTTCTAGTTGCATTAACGACTAAGTGACTTCCTTTGTTAGTGTTTACTTTCAGCATCAGTTGTTAGTGTCTTTTGTGATTTTGATTTCCTTTTTGTTCTTCATTTTGGTGTTGTAATGGAAGGACATAAGCACTGATATGATATGAAGTAATGTTTAGTACTTGAAGTAATACACACTAAAAAGTAATGTTCAAACTTGGCACCATTCTGGGAATGTATTTGCTTAATGTAACAAATGTTTTTGCTTCCTACTGAGACTGCACACATACCAAATTACATGAAATGCATCTATAGCAACAAAGACTACTGGTCCCATCATTATTGTCATACAACAACACAACTGCTCCAATTTTTCATTATCATCATAATCATAACAAGTGTAATGCAAAGTTGAATTCCCAGACCAATGCTCATTCTGTCATGAGAACTCGAGTATAATTTTTGAGGGTCCAATAAGAGTATAACATCATTTTTGGAGAGTTCGAGCAACATACTCTACAATTACCACTAACGAAACAAATAATCGGACTAGCAAAAGAAGCATTCAAGTATGACCTTGATCAAATAACGAAACAAATATGGTCACAAGTCAATAGTAAGTGCCTAAAGTTGAGTCCAAATCATGGGAAATGCAGCTGCAAATGTCTGCAAATGTCCATGTAGCTGCAAAAGAAGCATTTTAGTCCATGTAGCTGCAAATTTCTCAGCTGCTAATATGGGAAATGCAATTGTTGCATCACAATGAGACTACATTGAATAAATCAAAAACAGTACAAGAAAATTAAAATCTCACATCCTTTAAATCTCACACCATATTGGCATTGCAAATATGGTGCTTAGGCAGCCCTACCCAAGATAATCATTCCTGTCTTCCTCAAACCAGCATGGACAACTTAAACTTTTTGACAAACAAATTCTTCATTATCCACATTTATATATTTACAGAACCTGAACAAAATTGCACATTTACAGAACCTGACCATTTATGATCTCTCCCTTGCACATTTACAGAACACGATAAACACTTCATATATATATTGACAAAAAACTGATTTGAACATAGAGAAGTTAGTTCAGTACATACCCCAAAAGAAGTTAGTGCAAATACAAAAAGCTTTTAAACACATAAACATGTTTGTGTATGACATTAGTATCTCAAAAACATGCAACAAAATAACAAAATATTGTCTTCATTACTGAACTTGTCATTGTTGTGCCTTGCCTTTACCCTTTTTTGTCTTAAGTTTTTCCACTCTTGATTGCTCCAACGTTCTTCCAGTAAGTCCCTTTGGTGCATACAAATCACTTGGTACACTCGGACCATCTCCAAGGAAGTTGATTCTTCTTGATCCTGTAGGTCGTGCCTGTTTCTGTCTTTGTTGGATTCTAGAATTCAACTCTGAAAAATCTCTTGGCTTCCATGGCATGTCATCCTCAACATCAAGACCAAAATCTTCATCTTCATCTTGAGTAGGCTGTGGAGCTGTTAAGGGAAAGTCCTCAACATCTTCTTCATCAATTAGTGTTTTATGCCTCTCCTTTCCTTGTTTCTTTTCCTTGTTGGATTGCATATCCATCTGATTAAAAGACCACAATGATATACTAAGCACCACTCTTGTAAAATAAGTTACTAAATTGTCCAACTTTCATACCTTTTCTTTTCTTAATTGCTCCAACAAATTTCCAGTTTCAGGTGCATTCCCCTCAACATCAAGACCAAAATCTTCATCTTCATCTGATGCGCAATCTTGAGTAGGTTGTGTCTTATGCCTCTCATTTGTTTGCTTTTTTCCCTTGTCATATTGTTTATCCACCTAATATAAGAAAAATATGGATTTTGCCTTTTAGAAGTGAGACAATTACAGTATTAATAAGTGAGACAATTACAGTATGAAAAGATGGATTACATAGCAATAAGTGAGACAATTACAGTATTAGAAGTGAGACAATACACAAAACTTAAGCATGACATTGTAAAGTAAGTGAACTAAAAAAGATGGATTTTACCTTTTTCTTCTTACTCTTAACTTGTCCAGTATTAGAAGTGCCTTCTTCACTATTCTGATTAAACTGATAAAAAAACAGAAAAATCACAATTACAAGATAAACTGATAAAATAACAGAAAAGTCACAATTACAGAAAAATCAGAATTACAATAACAATAACTAATTACATAGCAAATGAAATGATTACCTTATGACAACCTCTTGCATTGTGTCCAAGAAACCCACAGTTTGAACATGTCATTTTTCTCCCTCTTCTTGGTGCAACCCACTCAGTTTGTCTCTTAAGTGCTTCATTTTTATCTCTTTTCCTATTCATTCTAGGTCTGCCAGCTAAGTTTACCAATTCTGGTGGTTCCATGCCTGTTCAGCTTCAATTTTTCAGAACTTTTGACCAGGCACTGTAGCTTACAATGGTAAGTCAAAAGATATGCTTCCTTAGAGTACCACCAGTGAATCTCTTCCAATGGATCATGACTCTTGTAAAGAAGAGCCTTGATTGAATGGGGACATGGTATTCCAGTAAGATCACATACCCTATAGGTGCATTTCTTAGCTGCCAAATTGACAATGTGTCTGTCATTTCCTTCACTTACCTCAAATCCATCATCTCCATTGAAATTTAATTCACACATATTAGCAATCTTCAAGAATTCATTATACATTTCAGTAGTTGTAGGACTCCAATCACAGTTCCAAGTCATTAGTTCATCTTCATTTTTGACAAACTTGGTCATAACATTGATTCTTATATCCTCAAGCATACTAATTATTGGTTTGTGTCTTGCTTCCAATATCCAAGAGTTAAATGACTCAACCAAATTGTTTTCCACCTTATTGTTCTTGCAAACAGTGTCAAAAAACACTCTACACCAAGTTTGTATTGAAAAATGCAACAGATGGTCTTTTGCTTCTTCAGACAGTTGGCCTAATGTCTTCAAATAATCATCCAACTCCTCTTTGTAGGTGCTCCATGCACACCACCACAATACCTTAGTCATCATTTTAGATCTCTTGCCTTTTTTTCTCCAGTTGGCCTCTATGTGCCTCACACAAAATCTATGCATAGCATTAGGTAAAATATTTTTAACAACTTCAATTAATCCCTATTTATCAGTACAAGACAAATGAAAATACATAAGAAAACAAATAAAGATATATAAGATACAGTAAGAATGAATAAAGAAGCGACAAACATGAGAATTTACCTTTTGCATATCAGACATGAATGTGATTCCTTCTCCACTGTTGATGTTTAGAGACTTTTGAAGTAATTCCAAGAACCACACCCAAGATGCCTTGCACTCTTTGTCCACAATAGCCCAAGCAATAGGATAAAAATGGTTCATTGAGTCTTGACCAATAGCAGATAACAATTGACCTTTAGCTTTACCCTTTAAAAATGTACCATCCAAGCCAATGAAAGGTCTCAACCCATTCTTAAATCCACTTTTCAATGCATCAAAACAAATGTACATCCTCGAAAATTTTCTTTTTCAATCATCTGATGCATTTCTTGAAACCTTAAGGACAACATCAGTTCCTGGATTACTCTCTTTTAAAGCATTTGCATACCCAACAATTTTCTTATAATCATCACAAAAACTTCCTTCCATGTCCTCCAAAATCATTCTTTTAGCTCTCTTACACTTTTCAAAATGAGCATTAATGTTGAAAGCAGTTTTCATATCAACTTTCATTTTCTTTATCTTGTATTTGGGATTAGCCTGCAACTTCTTGTCACATCCCAAAATCCGGATGTGATGACACGTGTCCATTTCCCACCGGACACGTCAGAATTTGAAATGACATTTCGGACTCAATGAAATCGTCGGAATTTGAATTCGAAGTCTCCTTGACCCGGTATCCGATAAGGCGTCAAGAAACTAACTTTGGGCCAAAAACTCGAAACGCACTCGGGGCCTCTAAAAATTCCACCAAGACTCATTCTAGACTTAGAATCACCCCTTGAATCCAACGGTGCCCTCGGAATTCCATTTCGAGCACCGGAACCTCGTTTGTTGACCAAAGTCAACTCTTGATCAAAATTTCACAATTTTAGCAACTTAGGACCTCAAATCTTCGTTTTAACTCCAAATTCGACTCCGTAAATTCTCATAGACCCGTTTTGACATTCTAAAACTGCTGGAATCGAAGGAAATC
>JAJOOI010011464.1:0-55368 GCA_029582585.1 Solanum bukasovii
TATTGTGAGGGTCAAGGATCTTGAGTCCGAGATTCCTCCTTTGGAGTCAGTCCCCGTAGTGAAGGATTTTCCAGAAGTCTTTCCCGATGACTTACCCGTGATTCCTCCCTAATGGGAAATAGATTTTAGCATAGATTTATTGCCGGATACACAACCCGTTTCAATCCCTCCTTACCGGATGGCCTCGGCGGAGTTGAAGGAATTAAAAGCTCAACTCAAAGATTTGTTGGATAAGGGTTTCAAACCTAGTATATCTCTTTGGGGTTTACCGGTGTTATTTGTGAAGAAGAAGGATGGATCTCTTCATATGTGTATTGATTACCGATAATTAAATAAGGTGACCATTAAGAACAACTATCCACTTCCTAGGATTGATGACTTATTTGATCAATATCAAGGAGTGAGTGATTTTTCAAAAATTGATTTGAGGTCGGGATATCACCAACTTAGGGTGAGAGGTGTTGATGTTCCGAAAACAGCCTTGCGAAGAAGATATGGTCATTTTGAGTTCAACAAAAGCAAATAACTAAACATAGAAGCTGGATCATAGGTTCTTGTCCTCCGACTTGAGGACTCACGAACTTGGGGAAGCAACTCCAATTGTCTTGAGAAGTAAACTTGAATCCTCAATGGCCCGAACCTAAATGTTTGGGGAAAAGGGAGAAAATATGGGTTAGTACAATACACGTACTAAGTATGGCTACTATGCATAAAAAGCATTGAAACATGCATAAAAGGACATTTAGTCAAAACATGCTTTTTACCAAGTAAATCCAATATGCACACAAAGTAAGCATCATAGTCCAATCCAACATAATATCATCCCAACATGTAGACACCCCAAGCAATACTAGTGCAATGCAAAAAATAGAACCCCATAACCCTATTCAAATCAAAGTATCACATTGAGCAACCTACTTCATGCATACATTCATAAGATCATATTTCATCATAACTTACCATATTCATAATGATCATACATAATGTAGCTTCAACATATATAAGTCATAATTATCATAATCATAAGAGACCACTACTACAACCATCTCTTAGGATCCCACAAGTGCAATGTGCAAGAGAAGTCCCATACCCTCCTTTACACTATGTAGAAACCCTTAAGAAAGCCCAAGTAAGATTTCACACCTTTGATACCTTCATTAACTTTTACATTAGCGAAATATTGCAATAACCGACATAGACCATGAGAGCTACATGGAATTCGGTGTTCTACTCCAACACCGAAAAGAGAGGGTTAACACTTGCCTAAGATGTAACCATTCGTACATAGCTATCTAAATGGATCCACAAAGCTAGAGTCCTATGTTGGCACATAGTTAAGAGTCAAGGAGATTCCTTCTAGAAACCCTAACTTACTAAACGTGGGGGTTTCCATCTCATGAGACAACACATACCGTGGGTAATCCGGACTTCCTAAATGTGAGGAAACCCATGTGGGGAGCCGAGCTTACAAAACATGAGACTCCCATTTCATTTACATGCCCTTTCGGTGCTAAGCATCTAATTCCCTTTTTTAATCATCTTTAGTCATCACATAAGTTCACATTAGCCTTTACTAGACTCTTATGTAAACATTTTATCATAATAGCTCATATGTATTCATAAGTGAGTAACAATCCTTTCACTTTAGAAACACTTAGCAAGTGAGTAAACCTTTCACTTTACATTACACTATAATCATGAGGACTACCTTTCAATCATATAGCAATCATACCATAGCATACATACATACTTCATAGCTAATTCAAGTGTAGAGGGTTAAGGATGAGGAAACTAGGTCATCAACACCACAACAACACATTAGGTATATCATCATTAAAAACTAAGTAATTCACCTTCCGTACTTGAGTTCAAAGAAGAACCAACCTTCATACCTTCTTACCCTTCATGGGACATTCATACTTTGAATTACCAAACAATTCATAACCAATACGTAATACAAGGTAATTCATGAAGTAATAACATAATCCACATCAATATAAGCAATTGACATATTCCCTTCATAGCCTTGAAGGCTTCATTCAAAGACTCAACCCTAATTTCATAGAAATTATACATAACCTAGGGTAGAATCATCATACAAACATGAATTACACAACATCACATTCCATTCATAGCCTTCAATCAATATCCAACACAAAATAGGGTTAGAAGTAGGAAAAGAAGGAAAAACATGGGTCTCATGCAGAATTTTTCAAGAAACCACCAATAAAACATAAATTCATCCATAATTATTCATATAACATCAATCAAAGTCAGTTTATAACATCAATTTCACTTTAGAAAGAAGACCCACGTTTTTTAATTGAAACCTAGAAATTGGAAATTTGGAAATTCATCTTGAAGGAGCCTCTTGAGGAAAGGAATCCCAAGAGAGATAAGCAACCATACCTTATTGACGAATTAACCACGAAAATCGAAGTTGAAACCTTGGAGAGTTGGTCTTCTACTTGAAGCTCCAATCTACATCAATGGAGTTCTTGAGAAGAGATAGAGAGAGTACAGGGAAGGAGGAACTTTAGGTTTGATCTTTGGGGTTTTGTGTTTGAGTGATAAAAGTGAGGCAAATTGACTTAAAAGTCATTATATACACGTCCCCTAAAGTAACCTAAATACCCCTCACTTAGTTGGACTCTTTAATGAAATAAAAATCAATTTCTGCATTTTCATCGCGGACTAGAGCTGTTCCCTGAAGATATTTGGAATTAAATTTCGAGAGAGTAGAGTCCGCGACACGACCGAGTCGCGAAATAACCTTTTGATCCTTGGGGGAGCTAGTCTGCGACGCGGAGCTATTCCCTCCAAGTGCAATTTGCAAGCCAGCTTGCTTGGCCAAGGTTGGGGTCCTCGTCTGGGACCCTTAGGGTGGCCCTGGGGCATCGTATTCAAACGTTGTGACCCTATAAACATATATTTACCTAATTTAAAACTTTTTACAGGATTATACTATCATACGACACTCCCAAAGCTGATCAAAACATAAGGACACACTAGAACACGTTCTTCTCTAGTTTCTGGATGTCGTGGTCGTTTCTTGACGTTTAGACTTTTACTCTTCCAAACCAAGTCAATTGCATTAATTTAGGTTTAGAAACATCATTTTAACTATTTTTAAGTCATTATTTACAAGGTGAGGCTCTAACTTAAGTCATAGAATTTCCTGGGTGTTACAATATCCCCTCCTTAGGAACAATTGTCCTCGAATGTCACTTGAACTTCTTTCTAGGGAGACTATGACTCAAACTAGCAGCATAACAACCAGTCACATCTACAACATCATATGATCATATCATCTAGGAATTTAATCCGCAACATCACTACACTCAAAACTCTTTACTTCACATAAGTATCGAGGGAACTACCTTCTCCATATTCAATGACCATCAACATATATATTAAGTAATCAATAAGACATTTCTTTAACAAGACAACATGAAAGCATGCTCATTACAACTCTCATGAAGACAACATCACACAACATCTATGGGTGCAATTTCAACCATGAGAAACAAAATTCATGAAAACTCAAAATAACACTTAAGCATGAATTTTCACAAAAATATGCACATACAAGTAAATCATGTCATAATAATCAACACATGTGAGTTTTAATTTATACAAAATTAAGAGAGACTACTAACCTCAACTTTAGCTAGGAGTAGGAGGAAAAAGATTAGGGTAGTGGGACTTCATGTCGCCTTCGGCCTCCCATGTTGCACCCTCAACTAGGTGGTTTCTCCATATGACTTTTACGGAGGCAACATCTTTATTCCTCAACTTCTTAACTTGAAGATCTAAGATTTCAACCAGAACCTCTTCATAAGAAAGGTTCTCATTCACCCCTAAACCTTCTAGAGGGATAATGGACACCGGGTCAACCTATACAATTCTTTAACATAGAAATATGTAACACCAGGTGAACCGGGGTCAATTCGATGGGAAATTTCAACTCATAAGCGACATTTCCATCATGCTTCAAGATCTCATAGAGCCCAACATACCGGGGGCTAAGCTTCCCCTTCTGACCAAACCTCATCACCCCTTTCATGGGTGAGATCTTCAAGTAGACCTAATCACCTACTTCAAATTCAAGATCCCTCTTTCTATTATCGGCATAAGACTTTTGCCGACTATGAGCCATTTTCAACCTATCCCATATAAGTTGAACTTTTTCCGTAGCCTCATAGACTACCTCGGGACCAAGAAGAGCAAATTCACCCACTTCAAACCACCCAACCGGAGATCGACACCTTCTACCATAAAGTGCTTCAAAGGATGGCATAGCAATACTCGAGTGGTAGCTATTGTTGTAGGAAAATTCTATCAAAGCTAGGTGGTCAACCCAGTTACCTTTGAAGTCAATGACACATGCTCTCAAGATGTCCTCTAGGGTTTAGATTGTGCGTTCCGCTTGACCATCTATTTGAGGGTGAAATGCGGTACGAAGTTTCACTTGAGTACCAAGCCCACTTTGGAAAGACCTCCAAAACTGGGAAGTAGATTGGGCACCTCTATCCGAAATAATCGACAACAGGGCCTCATGCAACTTCACAATCTCATTAATGTACAACTTAGCATAATCTTCCGCCGAATAAGAAACCTTGACGGGAAGGAAATGGGCTGATTTAGTCAATCTATCCAGAATGACCCAAATGGAGTCATGTTCGCTACGGGTTCGAGGCAAACCTACACTGAAGTCCATATTGACCTCTTCCCACTTCCAAGTGGGAGTATCAATATCTTGAGTTAGACCTCCCGGTCCTTCGTGCTCGCCTTCAACTTGTTCCTTGGTGCCTAAGTACCCCATCTTCTCCTTGAGAGAGAGTTTCTATTTCAACAATTGGAAACTCTTTCCACAAGATTCCGACCATTCGAACTTCGACTTCTTTTGAGTTAAGGCCGTTAATGGAGATGCAATAGATGAAAATCCCTCAAAATACCTCCGGTATTAACCGGTCAAACCCAAAAAGCTTCGGTTGTTGGAAGGAAACAAAGGTCAAGGGCATCTTTTGACCGCATCGGTTTTCCTTGGATCAACTTCTATACCCTCACTAGAAACAATGTGACCAAGGAAAGCAACCGATCTTAGCAAAAACTAGCACTTGCTAAACTTGGCATAGAGTTGGTGATCTTTGAGGACTTGCAATACTATCATCAAAGGATTCACGTGATCATCCTCACTTTTAGAGTATATGAAAATGTCATCAATAAAGACAATAACAAATGAGTCTAGATAATGTCTAAACACACGATTCATAAGGTCCATGAACGCCGCCAGGGCACTTGTAAGACCAAAGGACATCACTAAGAACTCAAAATGACCATATCTTATTTGGAAGGCTGTTTTTGGAACATCAACACCTCTCACCCTAAGTTGGTGATAACCCGACCTCAAATCAATTTTTGAAAAGTAACTCACTCCTTGAAGTTTATCAAAGAAGTCGTCAATCCTAGGGAGTGGATACTTATTCTTAATGGGCACCTTATTTAATTGTCGGTAATTAATACACATACGAAGAGATCCATCCTGCTTCTTTACAAATAACACCGGTGCACCCCAAAGAGATATATTAGGTTGCATGAAACCCTTATCCAACAAATCTTTGAGTTGAGCTTTTAATTCCTTCAACTCCGCCGGGGCCATCCGGTAAGAAGGGATTGAAATAGGTTGTGTATCCGACAATAAATCTATACAAAAATCTATTTCCCGTTCGGGAGGAAATCCGGGTAAGTCATTGGGAAAGACTTCTGGAAAATCCTTCACTACGGGGACCGACTCCAAAGGAGGAATCTCAGACTCAAGATCCTTGACCCTCACAATATGATAGAGACAACCCTTAGAAATCAACTTACAAGCTTTTAGAAATGAAATGATCCTTCCCCTAGGAATGGAATTTCCTCCCTTCCATTCTAAAATGGGTTCATTAGGAAATTGAAACTTCACAATTCCGGTCCTACAATCTATGGATGCAAAACAAGTATGAAGCCAATCCATCCCCAATATAACATCAAAGTCTAACATATCAATTTCCACCAAATCAGCTAAAGTGACTTTATTGGGCAATGATATGGGCCAACCCCTAGAAACTCTTTTAGCAACTATGGAATCGCCCACCGGGGTAGAAACCGAAAAGGGTTCATCTAAGACATCGGGAAGCATATCAAACTTCATTGCCACTAAAGGGGTTACAAAAGAAAAAGTGGCACCGGGATCCAACAATGCATAAATATTAATTGAAAATACTACTAGCATACCGGTCCCAACATCCGGAGAGCTCTCTTGATCGTCTCGGTATTAGAGAGCATATAAACTATTCTTCTTAGGAGCATCGGGATTTGGGCCACTTGCTTGTGCTTGAGCATTTTCCCTTCCTTGAGCCTTTAGCATAGGGCAGTCCCTCCTCATGTGGACACTCTTACCACAACCATAGCAATTACCCGTGCCAACTACGCACTTGCCTTCATGTTTTCGACCACACTTTGTACAAATAGGCTTCTCAACATAAGGACCACCAACTCTTGCTTCTTGAGGCTTAGGGGTAGACACTTTACCTTTGTTAACCCTTGGAGTGTTAGGAGGACCTTGGTTGGAAAACCTCTTTTTAAACTTTGGCTTATCTTGGATTTTAAACCTAACCTTAGAAGAATTTCCATCATCTACCCTTGACCTCTTCAATTCTCTACCAACTTGCTTAAGCTTTTGATTCTCAATTTGTTCCGCATGAACCATAAGACGAGAAATGTCCATGCTTGGGATTAGCATAGCTGACCTACATTCATTCACCACAAGATCGGATACCCCCATAACAAATTTGTTCATTGTAGCTCTAGAGTCCGACACCAAAGTAGGAGCATGCTTGGACAAATGAGTGAACTTGAGGCCATACTCCTTAACACTCATACCCCCTTGACGAAGGTTGATGAATTCTTACATTTTCCTCTCCCTTAGTTCCAAGGAGAAAAACCTATCAAGAAAAACCATCTTTAATGTAGCCCAACTTATCAGACCCTCTCTAATAGGTCTCCCCTCCTTCCATTGTTCATACCACACTTGTGACACATCTTTGAGTTGATAGGCGGCTAAATCTGCCTTTTCTTGAGAAGACACATCCATAGCCTCTAGAACAATAACCACTTCATCAATGAACCCTTGTGGATCCTCTTCCACTTTGGAGCCAAATAAAGTAGGGGGATTCATCCTTGTGAAATCCCTTATCCTAGAAGTGGTAGTGCTAGCATTGGGGTTCACGTGCACCCTAGAATGCCTAGCAACTTGAGTGGCCAATACTTGAGTCAAATTTTGAATAGCTGACCTTATCTCAATATTAGACATAGCCCCTTCTTCAATAGGAACTTGAGGGTTTTGAGGAGCTTGAGAGGGAACCGCCTCATTCATATTCTTCTCACCGGTCCTCCTTGCATTGTTCCTTCTTGTATTAATTGCCTATAAGGACAAGAGAAGGATTAGAAGAAAAGGACTAAATAAAGTTAAGACTCTTAGGCATGACTATGGAATAACAAAAGAGTGAAATTTCCTAGGCATGTCGTAGCCTCTCATTCATAAGTGTGGCGCGCTTCACACCCATGAAGAAGACTCTACTCGACGTGGTATCTTGTGACGTAGATCCTACATTATTCTCAACCTCATGCTCTAATACCAAGTTTGTAACGACCTTAGAGCACCCCCTAGTCGTTACCGACGTATTTGACCTCGAAGAGATCTTATACAAGCTCTTCGCATTCGTCATAGCATGTATCATAGAATAAAATCACGGAAAATTTAAAACTTTTACTTTGGAAGTTCAACTTCACTTCATATATGAAAAACATAATCTAACTTCGTCTCAATGTACCATCTAGACATAGAAGTATCGAAAATGGGACTGAGCCCTTACATCAATAAGAAGTCTTGAAATAGGGAAGTAAAACAATGTCTTTCAACATAAACAAAGAACTAAACATAGAGGCTAGATCATAGGGTCTTGTCCTTGGACATTAGGACTCACCAACTTTGGGAAGCAACTACAAGTGTCTTGACAAGTAAGCTTGAATCCTCAATGGCCCGAAACTAAATGTTTCGGGAAAAGGGAGAAAATATGGGTTAATACAACACACGTACTAAGTATGGCTAATATGCATAAAAAGCATTGAAACATGCATAAAAGGACATTTAGTCAAAACATGCTTTTTACCAAGTAATTCCAATATACACACAAAGTAAGCATCATAGTCCAATCCAACATAATATCATCCCAACATGTAGACAACCCAAGCAATACTAGTGCAATGCAAAGAATAGAACTCCATAACCCTATTCAAAGCCAAGTATCACATTGAGCAACCTACTTCATGCATACATTCATAAGATCATATTTCATCATAACTTACCATATTCATAATTATCATACATAACATAGCTTCAACATACATAAGTCATAATCATCATAATTATAAGAGAAAAATACTACAACCATTTCAAAGGATACCACAAGTGCAATGTCCAAGAGAAGTCTGATACCCTCCCTTACACTATGTAGAAACCCTTAAGAAAGCCCTAGTAAGAGGTCACACCTTTCATACCTTCACTTACTATTACATTAGGTAAATATTTAAATAACCGAAATAGACCATGAGAGCTACATGGAATTCGATGTTCTACTCCCACACCGAAAAGAGAGGTTTAACACTTGCCTAAGGTCTAACCATTAGTACATAGCTATCTAGGCGGATCCACTAAGCTAGAGTCCTATGTGGGAACATAGTTAAGGGTCAAGGATATTGCTTCTAGAAACCCTAACTTACTAAATGTGGGGTTTCCATCTCATGATACAACACATACCGTGGGTAATCCGAACTTGCTAAACGTGAGGAAACCCATGTGGGGAGCAGAACTTACTAAACATGAGACCCCCATCTCATTTACATGCCCTTTCACTTCTAAGAATCTAATTCCCTTTTGTAATCATCTTTAGTCATCACGTAAGTTCACATTAGCCTTTACTAGACTCTTATGTAGACATCTTATCATAATAGCTCATATGTGTTCATAAGTGAGTAACAATTATTTCACTTTAGAAACACTTAGCAAGTGAGTAAACCTTTCACTTTACATTACACTATAATCATGAGGACTACCTTTCAATCATATAGCAATCATACCATAACATACATACATACTTCATAGCTAATTCAAGTATAGAGGGTTAAGGATGAGGAAACTAGGTCATCAACACCACAACAACACATTAGGTATAGCATCATTACAATCTAAGTAATTCACCTTCCATACTTTAGTTTAAAGAAGAACCAACCTTCATACCTTCTTGCCCTTAATGGGAAATTCATACTTCAATTACCAAACAATTCATAACTAATACATAATACAAGTTAATTCATGAATTAATAACATAATCCACATCAATATAAGCAATTGACATATTCCCTTCATAGCCTTCAAGGCTTCATTCAAAGACTCAACCCTAATTTCATAGAAATTATACATAACCTAGAGTATAATCATCATACAAATATGAATTACATAACATTACATTCAATTCATAGCCTTCAATCAATATCTAACACAAACTAGGGTTAGAATTAGGAAACAAAGGAGAAACATGGGTCTCATGGGGAATTCTTTAAGAAACCACCAATACAACAGAAATTCATCCATAATTGTTCATATATCATCAATAAAATTCAGTTTATAACATCAATTTCACTTTAGAAAGAAGACCCACGTTTTTGGATTGAAACCTAGAAAATGGAGATTTTGAAATTCATCTTGAACGGGCCTCTTGGGAAAGGAATCCCAAGAGTGATAAACAACCATAACTTATTAACGAATTAACCACGAAAATCTGAGTTGAAACCTTGGACAGTTGGTCTTCTTCTTTAAGCTCCAATCTTCTTCAATGGAGTTCTTGAGAAGAGAGAGAGAGAGAGAGTAGAGAGAAGAAGGAACTTTAGGTTTGATCTTTGGGGTTTTGTGTTTGAGTGATAAAAGTGAGGTAAATTAACTTAAAAATCATTATATACATTCCCATAAAGTAACCTAAATACCCCTAACTTAGTTTGATTCTTTAATGAAATAAAAATCAATTTATGAATTTCTGCATTTTCGTCGCGGAACCAGTCTGCGACGCGGAGCTGTTCTCTGAAGATATTTGGAATTAAATTTCAAGACAGTAGAGTCTGTGACACGACCTCGTTGCAAACTAACTTTTTGCTCCTTGGGGAAGCTAGTCCGCGACGCAGAGCTATTCCCTCCAAGTGCAATTTGCAAGCTGCCTAGGCAGCTTGCTTGGCCAAGGCTAGGGTCCTTCTCAGGTCCCCTTAGGGTGGCCACAGGGTGTTGTATTCAAATGTTTTGACCCTAGAAACATATATTTACCTAATTTAAACCGTTTTACAAGATGATACCATCATACGACACTCCCAAACCTGCCCAAAACCTAAGGACACACTAGAACACATTCTTCTCTAGTTTCCGGACGTCATGGTCGTTTCTTGATGTTTAGACTTTTACTTTTCCAAACCAGGTCAATTGTATTAATTTAGGTTTATAAACATCATTTTAACTATTTTGAAGTCATTATTCACAAGGTGAGGTTGTAACTTAAGTCATAGAATTTCTGGGGTGTTACAAGTAGGGCCTCATAGAGTCCATAATGATAATGAACTTAGTCATTCTAAAAATAAGTATCTAATAGGGTCCAACCTTATAATGAACTAAGATCATGCTCCAAGTAGCATCTCCAAGAGTTAAAGTTTAGTGAACTGCGATTATGTTTTAAGTAGCTTTTACTATAAGTTCCACTATAAGGAATTAAGATGTATCTAGTATAGTATCTATTAGGGTTCAAATGAGAAGGGACTAAAATAGACCTAGTAAAGTGTCTGCTAGTGTTCCATGCTTTAAAAAGAGGGCTAGTCCCTAATTAAGGAATATGAGTATGATGACCTAGAGGAGTACTTAGTATGATGGGGTAGTATGTGATTCCTCTTATGCAATGCACAAGCATGACTTAAGGTTACCTTATGAGTGTTGTCTTATCTGAGGTATGTTTAGATAGGATTGTGCTATATGTTGCCTTCTTTGAGATGATATGATTGACTAGGGTGATAGTTCCCTTGTCCTTATGAAGTACCCTAGTAATGAGACCAAACTAGGGTGAATATACCTATGATGAATTCAAGGTTATGTTTAGTGTGGAGGGTATTATTGGATGCCTTTCATACAATGCACAAGTGTGCTTTGAGGTTACTTATGAGTATGGTGCCCTTATGGTAAAAAAGCTTAATACTTAACCATGCATATACACTATGATTAAGATGACAAAAAAGGGATACTTGGCTTTAGTGGTATTATGGGATGCTATTATTGCTTTGCACATGTATGCTTTTGAGGTGACTTGAGAATGGTTCTATTATGGTATTTATGACAAAGAGTTAATTGTGCTTATATGATTATGACTTATCTCCTACGCTCATTAACTATGTCTTCTATTAACTTATGTTCATATGATGCTTATATTGGAGATCTTGGTATGACTATGATGATTATGTTATTATCTCTTTTGCTTATGTCTTATGTTGACTAACCATTTTGAGATGCTCTTCTGATGTTTTGCTAGTTTCCAACTTGGTACATTTTGTACTAACACATATTGCCTACATTCTAATCAAATGTAGGGTTGAGGAGATTAAGTTGCTTTGAAGTCTAGGTTTCCAAGGATCCATAAGAGTTAAAGATTTTGGTGAGTCCTAATAGCTTTGAGGACAAAACCCACCTTACCTTTATGTCTTTTATTTTCATGTTAAGACTATTGTATGGTGTTACACCCCATAAAATGTTAGGATGAACTAGAGCCTCATGGTGTGGGTTAGAGTAACCTTAAGGCAACAACTAGAATGTCTTAGAGCTTAAATGGTTAAGAAATGAGTCTAGGGTGAAGTCTAGGACCTTAAACTACCCAAAAAAAATCAAGGGAAAATAATATCTACCTTAAGTCCATTCGGCGATGGGCAGTAGCTTCGCCCATGAGCCTTGGCGATGCGCCAAAAGAACTCTTCTCGCATAGAGGACAGCCACCCCTCAAGTCCAAGTTGTTGGAACAAAGGACGGAATGGGTGGAGAATCGCCCAATGGGTTGGAGATTCGCCCATGGTCCCTCCCCATCGCCTAGTGAGCTGCCCATTTAGGGAGTTCACTGTAACTTTGGGGGGAACCAAGGTGCATTAGGCGTGTCAGCTAAGTGCCTTGGTGAGCCAAGGTGTGCAAAAGGGTGGACTGCAGCATGAAAGATGTAAGGTTGAGAGTTTAATGAAGGGTCTTTTAGTAAATTTTTCCTAAACATAAACCAATACTTTCTACTCTCTTCCTACTAAATATAAATACTTTTTAGAGTCAAATTCTCCCTTTCCAATCACTCTTAAAAGAAATAAAAGAAGACGCAAATCCTTGCAATAATTCTCTCTCTAGAAGTTCCTCCATTGAAGAACCCCAAAAATTTGAAGATTAGGGCTCAAGCTCCAAGGTTTTTACTCCAATTCGTGGGCATGGCTTTTATTAAGTTATGGGGACCTTCATTCATGGAATTTCTTTTTCCATGAAGACCTTCAAACTTTAATTTCGAAATTTGGTATATTAATAAAACATTAGGGTTTCTTTTCTAACCATGGGTTCTTCTTAAAAACAATTTCATCTTGTTGATTTCATTATAATATGGATGAATTGATGTTTAATAGTGATATTCATTGTATAACTCACCTTGAACCCATGTATACCACATGACCCCAATTTCAACTATTGTGGTGGGTGTATTGATGCAAGATGATTTCATATGAATTGCTCCTATATGAATATAGTTATTGAATCTTGTTCTATTTATGCCTATTATAGTATCTTTGGATGTAATTGTGAAACATGACTCATGAATCTCGAAAATGGGGATATTGGTAGGGTTTGTACATATGAATGAAACAAGTGTATAAACTATTGATTCATTTAGAAAGTAATCTCCTATGACTAATGTGTACAGTTGGTATTGTTGAAAGGTAGTTCTTCCCTTGCCCTTACACTTCATATTATATGTATTGTCTAGTATGATGATACTGTTGTTGTTGGGTTGTTGCGAGGACAATTACACATACATGCACACTTCATGCATAAGACATGTTTATGATGTAAGCAAATGGTGTTAATTGAAAGTACAGTTCTCATATGCACGTTTACACATTTTTATGCATGAATTGTACATAAACCATGGTGATCCTATTGTGTTGATTGAAAGTCCATTCTCATGATAACACATGATCTTGGTGTGAAAGTTATTCTCACATACTAATTATTATTCTAGAAGTTGAAAGTAGCTTCTCACTTTAATGAATCAATGAGCTATTTTATTAATTGTATTGAATGAATAATAAAGTATTCCTTCACACATGTAAATACAATTGAAAGACTAATGATGTATAATTTGGGAAGTATTGCTTAGCACCGAATGGATATGTACAATGAGGTAAAGGCCCTCCCGCCAATGTAATGTCAAGGGCCATACACAAGGGAATTCATGAGATGGAAGCCCCTCCGCCAATGAAATATGGTGGGTTTCTAGAAGCAATCTCCCGATCCTAGAACTATGTGCCAACATAGGACCATAGCTACTGGATCCACCTTATAGCTAGACATTTTAGTTATACCTTAGGAAAGTAGAACATCTTTCTCAGTGTGGGGTTACACGACATCGGATTCCATGTAGCTCACATGGTCTATGTGGGTTGAGGCTACTTTTCCCATATAATGAAGATAATGAATGAGACACGGGACATGCTATAACTTCCGAAGTAAATTTTCTTAGTAGGAGTAAGGGTATGGGACTTCACTATCACATTGCACATGTGGGTTAAGTAAGGTGTTGTAGGGTGGTTCCTTTACGTTATGTTGAGATTCAATGTCTGAATGCATATTGAATGGTTAGCTCATGTTAATGACTTTACTTATGTTCAAAGTATTATGCATGACTAATTCCTTATTTGTGATCAACGATATTAATGAGCTTTGAAGATGTTGTACATGGCCAAGGTAACTTCAAAGGGGTATTTAGTAAGGTTGGTATTTAGGGATGCCAACCGTACATTGCACAAGTGTTTCTTAGGGGTTGCTAAGGTGTTGATATTCTCTTATAATGGTTATGGATGTGATTGTGGCTTGTGTTGTACATTGGATATACATATTGGTTTCTAAACTTAATAAATGGATTATTTTCACTAAAATGTCCGTTTTATCATGTTTAAGGATTTTATGCATGTTTCCATTAGTACATATTATGTGCTAACCCCTTTTCTCCCTTCTACTAAATGAGTGTAGGTTCCGGCTAGGTGATTACACTCTCGTTTGAATATGACTTGGTATGCTATCTCCAAGTAGTTGGTGAGTCCTCCAGTTCGAGGACGGGATCTCTTATTTTCTTAGTCATGTCGTATTTCATACATTGAGACTTCTATTGATGTATAAGGGCTAAGTCCCAAAACTTGTATCCTTTCGTTTAGATGGTGTAAGAGACAAAAGTCTAGATTCCTATGATTTTCGTATATGAATATGAAGTTGAACTTCGATTGTAATTTTTTTAAATTTTCCATATTATTTCTATGTCTTATGTCATCATGATGCTATATGGCTTGTATGAGACCCCTTCGCTGTCAAGTACGTCGTGTTACAACTTGGAGGTGCTCTCGGGTCGTGACAAACGTGGTATCAGAGCATAAGTTTTTGGGAATGATATTTTGGTTGATGTCTCATAGACCGCGTCTAGTAGAGTCTTGTTCATGAGTGTGAACTGAGCCACCCTTGTTAATGAGAGGCTTTAAGATTTTTAGGAACTCTCACTTTCTTCATTTCTCTTTAGTCGTGCTTAGAGTTTCTTCTCTATATGGTCCTTTCTCCTAATTCGTTTCTTGTGCATATAGAATATGAATACAAGAAGTCGTAATGCAAGGAGGGCACAAGAGGGAAATGTGAATGAGGAGGTTCCCCTTCAAGCTCCTCAAGGCCCTCAAGCTCCTAATGATGAGGGGTCATGACTAATGTTGAGACAAGGTCGGCTTTCCAAACTTTGACGCAACTCATTACAGTTGAAGCTCAAACTGTCACCACTCAAGCTTAATCTATGGCGGCTCAAGCCAACCAAGAGGTTAGGCCCCGAGTGGAGCCCAACGTAAGTACTATGGCCTCAAGGTTGAGAGACTTCACTAGGATGAATCCTCCTATCTTCTTGGGTTCAAAAGTGAATGAAGACCCATAAGAGTTCTTGGAGGAGGATTACAAAATTGTGGATGATATAGTAGTGACTTCTATTGAGAAAGCCAACCTAGCAGGACATCAATTCAAAGACGTGGCCCAGGTATGGTTTACTCAATGGAAGGATATTATGGCGATAAGAGAGGGTCCCATAACTTGGGAAGTATTCAAGAAGGTGTTCCTTGAAAGGTTCTTTCCCCGTGAGAAGAGGGAAGCCAAGGTGGAGTAATTCATCAATCTCTGTCAAGGAGGGATGAGTGTCCAAGAATACTCATTGAAATTCATGAAGTTGTCCAAATATGCTCCTTCTTTGGTGTCCGAGACTATTAAGGAAGAATGTCGTGTGGCTATGCTTCATGACAATATGGACATTTCGCGTCTAATGGTCTATGCTCAACAAGTAGAGAAGACAAGGTTTCGGAAGAAAACTTGAGAGATAAAAAGGGCTAGAGTTGAGGATAAAAATTCTTCAAAGTGTAAGTTCGAGTGTCAAAGTGGACCATGGTTTAAGAAGAGGTTCTCTAATAAAAGTTCCTCTCATGCTCCTAAGACCAACAAAGATAGGGTGTCTAACCCTAAGCCTCAAGGAGGCAACAAGGGTCGATCTCCCATGGAGAGACCTACATGTGCCAAGTGTGGTAAGAAACATGAAGGGAAATGTCTTGCCGGTATGGGTGTGTGCTATGGATGTGGCAAAAGTGGGCATCAATTGAAAGATTGTCCAACTCGTGCGTCCAAGAGGAAAAAGGGTAATCAAGTTCCTCTAAGTTGTTCCAACTCAGATGCTTCTAAGAAGAACCGCTTCTATGCTCTCCAATCTAGAGGTAAGCAATAGAACTCCCCCGATGTTGTCACAGGTATGTTGCAAGTCTTTTCTATTGATGTTTATGCATTACTAGATCCCGGTGCCACTTTATCTTTTGTTACACCTTTAGTGGATATGAAATTTGAAATATTCCCCGAAACCCTAAAAGAACCTTTTTCCGTGTCTACCCCAGTAGGGGATTCAATTATACCAAAGAGAGTATATAGGAGATGACCAATTTCCTTATCTCATAAAGTCACTTTGGTCTATTTGATAGAATTTGATATGTTGGACTTTGATGTCATCTTTGGGATGGATTGTCTTCATGCTTGCTTTGCTTCAATTGATTGTAGGACTCGAGTAGTAAAGTTTAAATTTTCGAGTGAGCCCGTTTTGGAATGGAAAGGAGGGAACTCTATTCCCAGAGGTCAATTCGTTTCTTACCTAAAAGCTAGGAAAATGATTTCCAAGGGGTGTGTGTATCATATTGTTAGGGTTGTGGATGTTGGATCCAAAGTCCCTTCATTTGAGTCGGTCCCCGTAGTGAGGGAGTTTCCGGAAGTCTTTCCCGATGATTTGGCTGGAAATCCTCCCTAACGGGAAATAGACTTTGGCATTGATCTTTTGCGAGATACTCAACCCATATATATCCCTCCTTATAGAATGGCTCCGGCCGAATTGAAAGAGTTGAAGGCACAACTCAAGGACTTGTTAGACAAGGGTTTCATTCAACCAAGCATATCCACATGGGGTGCTCTGGTGCTGTTTGTGAAGAAGAAAGATGGATCCCTTAGAATGTCTATTGATTATCGTCAATTGAACAAGGTAACTATAAAGAATAAGTATCCACTTCCTAGGATTGACGACTTGTTCGATCAACTTCAAGGAGCTACCTTTTTTTCCAAAATAGATCCTCATTCGAGTTACCATCAACTAAGGGTAAGAGAATGTGATATTCCTAAGATGACCTTTAGTACCCGGTATGTTCACTTTGAATTTGTGGTTATATCTTTTGGGTTGACCAATTCCCAGGCAGCATTGATGGATTTAATGAATAGGGTCTTTAGGCACTATCTAGACATGTTTGTGATAGTGTTTATTGACGACATCTTGATCTAATCCAAAAGTGAAGGAGAGCATATGGATCATTTGAGGATCGTATTGCAAATCCTTTAAAACCACCAATTATATGCTAAGTTTAGTAAATGTGCGTTTTGGCTTAAGTCGGTTGCTTTCCTCGATCATATTGTATCGAGTATGGGTATTGAGGTATATCCAAAGAAGACGGAGAAGGTTAAAGGATGGCCTAGACCTCTAACTTCTATCGATATTAGGAGCTTTTAGGGATTAGCCAGCTACTATAGGAGATTTGTCGAGGGTTTTTCCTCTATTGCATCTCCATTGACGACCTTAACTCAAAAGAAAGTGAGGTTTGTATGGTCGGAGGCTTGTGAGAAGTGCTTCCAAGAATTGAAGGATCGGCTTACGTTCGCTCAGGTGTTGACTTTACCAGAGTGTAATGATGGATTTGTAGTGTATTGTGATGCTTCCCAAGTATGTTTGGGGTGTGTCCTCATGCAACATGGGAAAGTAATTGCCCATGCTTCAAGGCAACTCAAGGTACATGAAAAGAATTATCCCACTCATGATCTCGAATTAGCAGCAGTGGTGTTTGCTTTGAAAATTTGGAGTCACTATCTTTATGGTGTCCATGTAGATGTGTTCACCGACCACAAGAGTCATCAATATGTGTTGAGCAAAAAAGTGTTGAATCTACGACAAAGAAGGTGGTTAGAGTTGTTGAAGGACTATGACATGAATGTCCTTTACCACCACGGCAAGATAATGTAGTTGCGGATGCCCTGAGTAGATTGCCTATGGGTAGTGTGGCTCATGTAGAAGATGAGAAGAATGAATTGGTTGGTGATGTGAATAGGTTGGCCCGGTTAGGTGTCCAACTAGTGGATTCTTCCAAGGGTGGATTCATGGTACATCATAGTTCCGAATCATCCTTAGTGGTCGATATAAAGTCTAAGAAACACCTTGATCCTATTTTTATGAAATTGAAAGAACCAGTTCTCAACAAGTCCGTTGAGGTTTTCTCCCAAGGGGGAGATGGGGTGCTTAGGTAATAAGGTCGGCTATGTGTTCCAGATGGTGATGGCTTGAGAGAGAAAATTTTGGATGAGGCCCATGGTTCGTGATATTCTATTCATCCGGGAGCCATCAAGATTTTCCGTGATCTACGGGAAGTCTATTGGTGGAATGGTATGAAGAAGGATATAGCGGGATTTGTGGCCAAATGTCCGAATTGTCAATAAGTTAAGGCAGAACACCTAAACCCCGGAAGCTTGTCCCAAGACATAAATATTCCCACTTGGAAGTGGGAGGATGTCAACATGAACTTTGTTGTGGGTTTGCCTCGTACCCAAAGGCAAGATAATTCTATCTGGGTCATTGTAGATAAGATGACCAAATCAGCCCATTTCTTTCCCGTTAAGACTTCTTACGGCAGAAGACTATGCCAAGTTGTACATCAAGGAAATAGTGTGGTTGCATGGAGTTCCTTTATTGGTAATTTCGTATCGGGGTACTCAATTTACTATACATTTTTTAATGTCTTTCCAGCAAAAGCTCGGTACTAAAGTTAAGCTTAGTACCGCTTTTCACCCTCAAATGGGTGGTCAAGCGGAACACACCGTTCAAACTTTAGAGGATATGTTGAGGGCATGTGTTATTCATTTCAAGGGTAATTGGGATGACCATTTACCGTTGATAGAATTTGCTTACAATAATAGTTACCACTCAAGTATTGCCATGGCACCATTTGAAGCGTTGTATGGTAGAAGATGTAGATCTCCGGTTGGGTGGTTTGAAGTAGGTGAAGTTGCCCTACTTGGTCCCGAGATAGTTCATGAGGCCATTGAAAAAGTTTGCCTTATTCGAGAGAGGTTAAAAATGGCCCAAAGTTGGCAAAAGTCTTATGCCGACGTTAGAAGAAGGGATCTAGAATTCGAAGTTGGTGATTTTGTCTATTTGAAAATCTCACCCATGAAAGGTGTGATAAGGTTTGGCAAAAAGGGGAAACTTAGTCCCCGGTTTGTGGGTCCCTACCAAGTCTTGAAACGAGTCGGTAAAGTTGCATATGAGCTCGACTTGCCATGTGAGTTGGCCCTGGTTCACCTGGTTTTTTATGTATCCAAGCTCAAAAAGTGCATTGGTGATCCGGTATCCATTCTACCATTAGAAGGCTTAGGAGTTGATGAGAACCTTACTTATGAAGAAGTTTCGGTCAAAATTTTAGACCGAAAAGTGAGGAGGTTGCGAAATAAAGAAGTTTCTTCGGTTAAGGTTCTATGGAGAAATAACTCCTCTTGAATTCTTAGTGCTTTTGGAGTTTTGTGCATTTTGTGTGTTTTCATGATTTCCTTATGATTCTGCATGTTCTTGTGACAATTCATGATTAGCATATATTGAGTTTTCATGGAATACATATATTCCCCATGTTGATTGCATTTTTATATGATGAGTGCAATTGTTGATTTCATAATGGTAAAATGATGAACATGTTTTGTTATGTGATGAATTACTTGTTGTCTCTATAGTGATGTGTTGAGCTTACTTGAGTTGGAGAAGTTAGTTTCTCCTATCTGTATACGAGAATTCATTAGTTTACATGCATGCTGAGTTGATAGATGCAGTTCCTACTTTATTGCAATGCATTGACCATATCTTATAATGGAGATGATGTTTTCCTCCAATGAATCTTGCTTTTTGTTGTTGCATACTCGTTGGGATGCTAGTCTTGAGTCTCCACTTCCGTAAGGTGTTCAGGTTTACATTCGAGGACAAATGTCCCTAAGGGGGAGATAATGTTACACCCCAAAAAAATTTAGGACGAACTAGAGCCTCATGGTGTGGGTTAGAGTAACCTTAAGGCAACGACTAGGCTGTCTTAGAGCTTCAATGGCTAATAAAGGAGTCTAGGGTGAAGTCTAGGACCTTAAACTACCGAAGAAAAATCAAGGGAAAATAATTGCTACCTTAAGTCCATTCGGCGATGGGCAGTAGATTCGCCCATGAGCCTTGGCGATGTGCCAAAGCACTTTTCTCGCCTAGTGGGCAGGCACCCCTCAAGTCCAAGTTGTTGGAACAAAGCGCGGAATAGGTGGAGGATCACCCAATGAGTTAGCGATTCGCCCATGGTCCCTCCCCATTGCCTAGTGAGTTGCCCATTTAGGGACCTTACTATAACTTTGGGCGGAACCAAGGTGCATTAGGCGTGTCCCCTAAGTGCCCTGGCGAGCCAAGGTGTGCCAAATGACGGACTTCAACGTGAAAGAGGTAAGCTTGGGATTTTAATGAAGGGTCTTTTAGTAAGTCTTTCTTAAGCTTAAACCAATACTTTCTACTATATTCCTACTAAATATAAATACTTTTTAGAGTCAAATTCTCCCTTTCTAATCACTCTTAAAAGAAATAAAAGAAGACCCAAATCCATGCAATAATTATCTCTCTATAAGTTCCTTTATTGAAGAACCCCATGAACTTGAAGATTAGGGCTCAAGCTCCAAGGATTTCACTCCAATTCTTGGGCAAGGCTTTGATTAAGGTATGGGGACGTTCATTCATGGAATTTCTTTCTCCATGAAGCCCTTCAAACTCTAATTTCGAAATTTGGTATAGTGATAAAAAACTAGGGTTTCTATTCTAACCACGGGTTCCTCTTAAAAACGATTTCATCATGTTAATTTCAATATACTGAGGATGAATTGATGATTAATGGTGATTTTCATTGTAAAACTCCCCTTAAACCCATGTATACCCCATGACCCCAATTTCAAGTATTGTGATGGGTGTATTGATGCAATATGATTTACTATGAATTGCTCTTGTATGAATTTAGTTATTGAATCTTGTTCTACTCATGCCTATTGTAGTATATTTGGGTGTAATTGTGAAATATGACTCAGGAATCTCGAAAAGGGGGCATATTGGTAGGGTTTGTGCATATGAATGCAAGATGTGTATAAACAATTGATTCATTTAGAAAGTAATCTCCTATGACTAATGTGTAAAGTTGGAATTGTTGAAAGGTAGTTCTTCCGTTATCCTTACACTTGATATTATATGTATTGTCTAGTATGATGATATTGTTGTTGTTGGGTTGTTGCAAGGACAATTACACACAAATGCACACTTTATGCATAAGAAATGTTTATGATGTAAGCAAATGGTGTTAAGTGAAAGTATAGTTCTCATATACACCTTTACACATTGTTATGCATGAATTGTACATAAATCATGGTAATCCTATTGTGTTGATTGAAAGTCCATTCTCATGAGAACACGTGATCTTGGTGTGAAAGTTATTCTCACATACTAATTATTATTCTAGAAATGGAAAGTACCTACTCACTTTAATGAATAAATGAGCTATTTTATGAATTGTATTGAACGAATGATAAAGTATTCCTTCACACATGTAAACACAATTCAAAGACGAATGACGTATAATTCGGGAAATATTGCTTAGCACCGAATGTATATTGACAATGAGGTAAAGGCCCTCCTGCCAATGCAATGTCGAGGGCCATCTACATGGGAACTCATGAGATGGAAGCCCCTCCGCCAATGTATTAGGGCGGGTTTCTAGAAGCAATCTCCCTATCCTAGAACTATGTGCCAACATATGACCTTAGCCAGTGAATCCACCTTATACCTAGAGTTTTTAGTTCTACCTTAGGCAAATAGAACACCTTTCTTAGTGTGGGGTTACACGACACCGGATTCCATGTAGCTAACATGGTCTATGTCGGTTGATGCTACTTTTCCCTAAAAATGAAGATAATGAATGAGACACGGGATATGCTATAACTTCCTAACTAAATTTTCTTAGTAGTAGTGGGGGTATGGGACGTTACTCTCACATTGCACAAGTAGGTTTAGTAGGGTAGTTCCTTTACTTTATGTTGAGATTCAATGTATGCATGCATATTGAATAGCTAGTTGATGTTAAATAATTTCCTTATGTTCAAAGTATTATGCATGACTAATTCCTTATTTGTGACAAACAATTTTAATGAGGTTTGAAGATGTTGTACCTGTCCAAGTTAACTTCAAAGTGGTATTTAGTAAGGTTGGTATTATGGGATGCCAACCGTACGTTGCACACATGTTTCTTAGGGGTTGCTAAGGTGTTGATACTATGTTATAATGGTTATGAATGTGATTGTGGCTTGTGTTGTACATTGATATACATACTGGTTTCTAAACTCAATAAATACATTATTTTCACTAAAATGTATGTTTAATCATGTTTAAGGATTTTATGCATGTTTCCATACTTAGTACATAGTATGTGCTAACCCCTATTCTCCCTCCTACTAAATGAGTGTAGGTTCCGGCTAGGTGATTACACTCTCGTTCGAAGAAGACTTGGTTTGCTATCTCCAAGTATTTGGTGAGTCCTCAAATTCGAGGACGGGATCTCTTATTTTTTTAGTGATGTCGTATTTCGTACATTGAGACTTCTATTGATGTATAACGGCTAAGTCCCAAAACTTGTATTCTTTTGTTTAAATGGTGTAAGAGACAAAAGTCTAGATTCCTATGATTTTCTTCTATGAAATATGAAGTTGAACTTTGATTGTAAAAGTTTTAAATTTTCCGCATTATTTCTCTATCTTATGTCATTATGATGCTATATGGCTTGTATGAGACCCCTTCGGGGCCAAGTATGCCGTGTTACGACTTGGGGGTTCTCTCGGGTCGTGACATATGGGCTGCGTCCCAAGAGTTTATTCTAAAAGGTTGTATTAAATGGTTTGAGACAAAGTATAGAAAGTCTTTTTCTATTATCTTATGTTCGGGATAATCTAAGGGCTTGTATGCGAACCCTTTGGGGTCAACTATGCCATGTTACTTCTAGGGGCTACCCCTGGGTCGTGACACAACCTCTTCACTTGCTGGTCCAAAATCTCAACTGGAACTTCTTCATAGGAAAGGTTCTCATCAACTCCTAAACCATATAAAGGAAGGATGGATACCGGATCACTAATGTACTTCTTGAACATGGAGACATGAAACACCGAGTGAACCGGAGCAAACTCACTTGGCAAATCCAATTCATATGCAACTTTCCCAATACATTTCAAGATTTGTTATGGGTCCACATACCGGGGACTAAGTTTCCCCTTCTTGACAAACCGCATCATACCTTTCATATGTGAGATTTTCTAGTAGACCTAATCACCAACCTAAAATTGAAGATCTCTTCTTCTATTGTCAGCATAGGACTTTTGCCGACTTTGGGCGGCCTTCAACCTCTCTCTAATGAGTCCAACATTTTCAATGGCATCATAAACTACTTCAAGACCAATTAGATCAAACTCACCTACTCCAAACGAACCCACCAGATATCTACACCTCCTACCATAAAGTTCTTCAAACAGAGCCATGGCAATGCTGGAGTGGTAGCTATTGTTATAGGCAAATTCGATCAAGGGAAGATGATCGTCCCAATTACCCTTGAAATCAATCAAACACGCCCTCAACATGTCCTCTAAGGTTTGAATGGTCCGTTCCACTTGAGGGTGGAAAGCGGTACTATGTTTCATATTTGTACGAAGTGCTTGTTGAAACGTCTTCCAAAAATGTGAAGTAAATTGAGTACCATGATCCGATAGAATAGACAAAGGAACCCCATGAAACTTCACTACCTCCCTGATGTAGAACTTAGCATAATCATCCACCAGAAAGGTAACCTTGACGGGAATGAAATGGGCTGATTTCGTCATCCTATCAATAATGACCCAGATAACATCATGTTATCTTCGAGTACGAGGCAAACCCACAACAAAGTCCAAATTCACCTTCTCCCACTTCATAGTGGAAATATGTATATCATGGAGCAAACCTCGTGGTTTTTGGTGTTCAACCTTGATCTGTTGACAATTAGGTCATTTGGCCACAAAACCTGCTATATCCTTCTTTATACCATTCCACCAATAGACTACACGTAGAACACGGTACATCTTGGTGGCTCCCGGATGAGTAGAATATCACGAGCCATGAGCCTCTTCTGTAATTTTCTCCCTCAAACCATCAATATCCAAAACACACAATCTACCTTGGTACCTAAGCACCCCATCTCCCCCTTGGGAGAAAACTTCAACGGACTTGTTCAGAACAGATTCTTTCAACTCCATTAATATAGGATCAAGATGTTGCTTAGACTTCACATCAATCACAAAGGACTATTCGGAGTTATGATGAACCATGAATCCACGCTTGGTGGAATCCACTAGTTGGACACCCAACCGGGCCAATCTATGCACATCCCGAACCAATTCCTCTTTCTCATCTTTTACATGGGCCACACTACCCATGGAAAATCTACTTAGGGCATCTGCAACCACATTAACTTTTCTGGGGTGGTATCGGACACTCATGTGATAATTTCTCAAAAGTTCTAACCATCTCCTTTGTCGAAGATCCAATTTGTTTTTGCTAAACACATATTAAAGACTCATGTGGTCGGTAAACACGTCTACATGTACCACATAGAGATAGTGTCTCCATATTATCAGGAAAATACCACCGCCGCTTGTTCGAGGTAATGGGTCGGGTAATTATATTCATGAATCTTGAGTTTCCTTGAAGCGTAGACAATCACCTTCTCGTGTTGCATGAGGACACACCCAGCCCTACTCTCGAAGCAGCACAATATACTACGAATCCATCGGTACCCTCCGATAAGGTCTACACCAGAGCTGAGGTGAGTCTGTCCTTCAATTCTTGGAAGCTCTTCTCCCAAGCCTCCTACAACTCAAATTTGGACTTCTTTTGGGTCAAGGTTGTTAATGGAGAAGCGATGGATGAGAAGCCCTCAAAAAATCTCCTATAATACCCGGTGAAACCGAAAAAGTTTCTAATATCGGTGTGACTTAGGGGTCTATGCAAACTCTTGACCTCATCTACCTTCTTAGGATCAACCTATATTCCCATGACCGACACAATATGCCGAAGAAAAGCAACCGACCTTAGCCAAAACTCATACTTACTAAACTTAGCATATAGTCGGTGGTTTTTAACGCCTTGCAATACTATCCTCAAATGATCCTACGTTCACCTTCACTCCTCGAATAGATCAAAATATCATCAATAAAGACAATCACAAATGAATCAAGATGTTGTCTAAACACCCTATTCATTAGGTCCATGAATGCCACCGGAGCATTTGTTAACCCAAAAGACATAGCCACAATTTCAAAGTGACCATATCTAGTCCTAAAGGTTGTCTTAGGAAAGTCACACCCTCTTACTCTTAGTTGATGGTAATCCGGAAGAAGATCTATTTTGGAGAAAAAGGTAGCCCCTTGGATTTGTTGGATTTGTTCAAACAAATGGTCAATCCTAGGAAGTTGATACTTATTCTTTATAGTGACCTTGTTCAATTGGCGGTAATCAATACACATCCTAAGGGACCCATCTTTCATTTTTACAAATAATAATGGAGCACCCCATGGAGATATGCTTGGTTGAATAAAACCCTTATCTAGAAAATCCTTGAGTTGTGCCTTCTATTCCTTCAATTCGGCTGGAGCCATCCAGTAAGAAGGAATGGATATTCGTTATGTATCCAGCACAAGATCAATGCCGAAGTATATTTCTTGTTTGGGAGGAATACCGGGCAAGTCATCAGAGAAGGCTTTCAGATACTCTCTCACTATGGGGACTGACTTCAAAAAGGTGTCTCGGACTCAATGTTCATAACCCTAACAATGTGATACATACACCCCTTTGAGATCATTTTACAAGCTTTTAGACACGAAATGAAACGACCTCTAGGGATAGATTTTTCCCCTTTCCATTCTAAAGTAGGCTCATGAGGAAATTGAAACTTCACCACCTGGGTTATACAATTAATGGCTACAAAACAAGGATGAAACCAATCTATCCCCAATATGACATCAAAGTCCAACATATCTAATTACCAAATAAACAAATGTAACTTTCTGAGACAATGAAATGAGACAACTCCTATAAACTATGTTACCTACTACAGAGTCACCCACCGGGGTAGAAACCAAAAAGGGTTCTTCTAAGACATCAGGGAGTACATCAAATTTCATAGCTACAAAAGGAGTAACAAAACATAAAGAGGTACCGGCATCTAATAATGCATAAACATCAATGGAAAATACTTGTAACATACCGGTAACAACGCCCAGAGAATGCTCTTGATCATTTCTGGATTGGAGGGCATAGAAGCGGTTCTTCTTGGGAGCATCGAAATTTGAACCACTTGTAGGATCTTGATTACACTCTCTTTCCTTTGCCACACGAGTTGGACAATCTTTCAATTGATGTCTACTTTTGCCACATCCATAGCACACACCCATACCGACAAGACATTTTCCTTCATTCTTCTTACAACACTTTACACATGTAGGCCTGTTAATGGAAGATCCACCCCTGTTTCCTCCTTGAGGTTTAGGGTTAGACACCCTATTTTTGTTGGGCCTTGGAGCATTGGACGAGCTTTGGTTGGAAAACCTCTTGTTGAACCTTGGTCCACTTTGGCCCTCAAACTTACCCTTAGAAGAATTTCCATCATCGGTCCTTGCCCTATTTACCTCCCTATTCTTCATCCTAAGCCTTCTATGATCAACTTGTTGAGCATATACAATCAACCGTGAGATATCTGTGTTTTCATGGAGCATTGTCGCACGACATTCTTTTTCAATGGCATCAGACACATCGGTCACAAATCGACTCATCTCATCCCTTGGATTAGAAACAAAAGATGGGGAGTATTTGGAAAACTTAGTGAATTTAAAGGAGTATTTTTGGACACTGATACTTACTTAATGAAGGTTGATGAACTCCTCAACTTTCACTTCCCTCTTCTTACGGGGGAAGAACCTATAAAGGAAGGCCTTCTTGAATACTTTTCAACTTAAGGGACCCGCTCTTATAGTCTATTGTCCTCCCATTAAGTGTACCATACTTGGGCCATATCCTTTAATTGATACCTGGCTAATTCGGTTTTCTCTACAGAAGTATCCCCCATAGCCTCCACTATCTTGTAGACCTCATCCAAAAACTCTTGTGGATCTTCATATACTTTGGAACCCAAGAAAATAAGAGGGTTCATCCTAGTAAAATCTCTCAACCTTGAGGTCATGGTACTCACATTGGGGTTTACCCTGGGCCCAACTTCTCGGTTAGCTTAGGCCGTTATGGCTTGGGCTTGACTGGTGACCACTTGAGTTTGAACCATCATGAGTTGAGTAACAGTTTGGAGAGCCGCCCTTATCTCTACATTAGTCATGCCCCTTCAACATTATGAACTTGACGGTCTTAATTAGCTTGAGGGGGAACCTCCTCATTCACATTCTCCTCTACTGCGTCCTAGCATTAGCCCTTCCTGTATTCATTGCCTATAATCAGAAGAAAAGGGTTAGGAGAAAGAACTTCATAGAGTTAAGACTCGAGGCACGACTAAAGAGTAATGAAAAAAGATAAAGTTCCTAAACAATTTATAGCCTCTTATTCATAACTGTGGCGCGCTTCACACTCATGAACAAGACTCTACTAGACGTGGTTCATGAGACATCAACCTAAATATTATCTCAAAACCTTATGCTCTGATACCAAGTTTGTCACGACCCGGGGTACCCTCTAGAAGTAACACGTCGTAATTGACCCCGAAAGGGTCGCATACATGCCCTTTGGATAATCATATACATAAAGTCATAAGAATAATGTGGAAAATTTAAAAAATTTACAATTGAAGTAAAACATCATTTTCAAAATTGAAAATCATCAGAATCTAGACTTTCTCTCATTTACCATCTAAAACATAGGAATACAAAGTTTGGGTCTTAGCCCTTTTACATCAATAAAGCCTCAATATAAGTGAAGTACAATAGGAACTAAGAAATGGAAATCCGTCCTAGAACTTGAGGACTCACCACTACTTGGAGATAACCAATACATGTCCTCTTCAAGAAAGGAGAGTGTATGTCACTTAGCCGGAACCTACACTTATCAAATATGTAGAGGAAGAAGGGGTTAGCACAAATATGTACCAAGTATGGAAACATGCTTAAAATCCTTGAAATATGTTAAAAAGGACATTTTAGTTGAAAAGAATGCATTTATCAAGTTTGGAAACCAACATGCATTTTCAATGTCAGATACAAGCCATAATCACATTTATAATGCCAACATAGTAATATCAACACCTTAGCAACCCCTAAAGAACACTTGTGCAATATATGGTTGGCATCCCATAATACCAACCATAACAAGTACTCCTTTGAAGCTACCTTAGTCATACATATCATATTTAGACCTCATTATAATCAATAGTCATCAACAATGAAATAGTCATGCACATTAGTTGAACATAAGGAAAGTCATTCATAGCAACTATCCATTCAACATATATGCATATTTTCATATCTCATCATCATGAATGAACCATCCTATAATATCCTACTAAGCCTACTTGTGCAATGTGGAGGTGAAGTCCCATACCCCCACTCCTACTAAGTAAAACTAGCCAAGTAGTCATAGTATCGTTCATGTCTCATTCATTATCTTATCATATAGGGAAGAATAGCCATAACCGACATAGACCATGTAAGCTACATGGAATCCGGTGACGTGTAACTCCACACTTAAAGAAGGTGTCCTACTTGCCCAAGGTAGAACTAACATGTTTAACTTTTAGATGGATCCACTAGCTAAAGTCCTATGTAGGCACATAGTTATGCGATTGGGAGATTGCTTCTAGAAACCAGTACTATTGCATTGGTGGAGGAGTTTCCATCTCATGAGTTTACTTTTAGATGACCCAACTTATTGTATTGACGGAAGGCCTAATTTTAAGGACGTAATCAACTGACACTATTTTGGTTCAAGTTCCATACGATCGCGTGTAGTGATATAACCCAACCAAGGGTTGGGATCGTTCCCACATGGAGTGGTTTTGAAAATTAACAGAAAAAATAAAATCTATTTCTAATTAGTCATAGCTATAAAGATTAACAATTAAAAAAATATTAAATCTAATGGAGTGACGCAGGCATCAATTTTCAATGGGGGTTTGTATTAATTAATAAACAAAAATAAACAAAAATATAAGAAATAGAGATATGGTGACGGGATTCTTGGGTTCTGATTGGAATACGGGATAAACTAGACTATCAGGTACATGCTTTTGATGGTAAATTGTTGAACAATTGTGACTAGGCTAGACTATAGTGGGGTAAATTCTCCCTCGAGCAACTTATGCCGAATCAACTCGATTTCTCTCGAACACCGAGTTGACGCATTAAGCACAACCTCTGCCTTAGCCCATTCACTCTCTCGAGGTGACTATGTGGGAAAAGGACAAGGATTCACTCTCTCGAGCTGAACCCATGTCAACCCAATACCACCGGCTATCAATTTAGTTGTCTAGTTTTACGATCTCTCTCCCGAGCAAGCCAAAAACGCCTAAGATGAAATCATATTTGCAACTACAATCCCATTAAGTTCATACACAATTACTAAACGAAATCACATTTAAACAACAAATAAACCATTAACAAGCAAGACCCATTATATAATCTAACCCATATTCACAAAATCACACCCAAAGAATTGAGGTTTTAGCTAGACATGTAAAAGAGATAAAAATCAGTACCAATATTAGTTGCCATCAATTGGGTATGAAGAATTAAGTCTTAAAACACACCAAGAGTGAAGAATCTTGGAGACCCACGTCCAATTTCTTGGATTTGAAACCCTTTGAAACTTCAAGGTCTTAGAACAAAGTCTGTGAAACCCTCTAAAACATGAAACTGAAAATATTCTAAGACTCAATAATATTTGTCTATCACTTCCTTTTTTCAGTTAACAATTTAAATAAGTATTTATAGTGTTTGAAAATTTGTGCTGCAGCAGATCACTCGGCGCAGTTAGTCGGGATCGCCAATACACTCGGCGATCTGCCTTTTGGTCGATTTCATCGCCTTTTTGCTTTAGCCTTCAGCATCTTTGCGCTTTGTGTAGTTTGACGATATAGTATTTCTTCGTGGAATTACTCAGCGACACATCGACTGCTCCATTTCATCACCAACTTGATCTTTCCCTTCAAGGCTCAGCACAATGGAACAAAAGGCGATCTCCAGACTGATCGGCGACTCACCAACTAGGTTCGACGACCTTCAGGCCTTCATTTGTTCGTTCTTTTTAGCTGCCTTGTCCCTTCTTGCCAAGTAGTGTCCATGCTTTTCCATAAACTCCAAATACCTGAAACTTAAGGATTTTCATCAGATATTGAGACAAAATATGCATTTGAGGACACTAATTCTATCAAAAGAACTCCTACTGTGTTCTTGCCTTCTCTTCTTGGGAGGACCTGATCCTCCTTCATTTATAGTGATTCCCCGTTGTTAGATTAGTCTGAACCATATCTACAAAATATTAAAGACAGGTTAAAGAATAATCACATTGAAGCCCAATAAATTGATTTCAGGCAGACTCACCGATCCAGTCGGCGAGTCACCGAACCTCTTTGGCGAGCTAGATTGGGTTCGCCGAAGAGATTGGTTCAAAAATTATTGCAAGTCGGTGATGGGAAGGCCCTTTCGACAATCAAAGGTTTGTCCGCCGAAAGTTACAGTGCAGAAAAGGGTTCAGGGGTGCAGATAAAGGGCGATCAATAATACTTTCGGCGAGTCGCCTAGTGCTTTTGGTGACCTCAAGGTTCTTGCCAAAAGTTATAGAATCAAACAACACATATATCATGATATTTAAGGCAATAAGGGGTGATTCGGAAAACCGTCCAGTGGTTCGGCGAGCTCGACCCAGCTCGCCAAATGGCCCAACATGCCTATTTTCAATCCACCTTCTCGAATTCAACCCCGCAACCCCCGAAAACAAAAACAATTCCAAAGGTGATTTCAAGTTATCAAAAATCTAGGGTTTTACTCAATCTCCAGGGTTCCTTCTTCAAACATTTTCAAATGGTTATTAATGACATATTATGATTTTTTTAGTGTTTAATTGATTATTTATGATCAAACTACTCTATGAACCCATGAATTTTCATAATTCCTAAATTGTGCCTTTATGAAGTGGGTTTGATGATTACGAAAACTTTATAATGGAATATGTCTATATTTCTTTGGGTTATTGAATTGTATAATTATCTATGCCTTAAATATGAGTAAATTGTTGGTGTGTTGATGATTTGAGATTCATGGCCTTGAAGGCATAGTATAAGGAATTGAAGTATTATCATGATATCTTGTGTATGAATATGATGTGAAGTGTATGTGTGTGATATCATTGAAGGTTTTATGATCATGTTAGAATGTAGTTATGTGCTGATTGAAAGTATATTCTCAATTAACCTTTATGAATGCTGATAATATATGTGAAAAGCTATTCTCACATACACACTTGAATGAAAAATGAATGAAGTTTTCTAAGATAATGTTAATGATGATGGGTTGATTGAAAGGCTATTCTCAATTGTACTCTAATGAATGATAATGACTTGTTGTGAAAGGACTTTCTCATAGTAAGGGGAGTCTTAGGTGAAAGTCTATTCTCATCTTTGAATCTATGAGCTTTCAAATGAATGTTGGGTTTGGGATGGATGCCCTCACGGGAGTTGAGATGGGGTATCTAGTAACAATCTCTTATCCCATAATGAACAAATGTAATGAATTTTAAGTACTTCGTGGGGAATAATGCTAGGCGCTGAGTGGATAGTAATATGAGATGGAAACTCTCACGTGAGTTGAGGCGGGGTTGCTAGTAGCAATCTCTTGAGATGGATGCCCTCACATGAGTTGAGGAGGGGTATCTAGTAACAATCTCCCTATCCCCTAAACTATGTGCCCACATAGGTCTAGCTAGTGGATCCACTTAAGCTAAAAATAATGGTCCTACCTTAGGCAAGTAGGAATCCCTTATCCGGTGAGGCTGACACCGGGATTCCATGAATTGCTCACATGGTTTATGTGGGTTAAGGCTTATTCCAACAAAGAATGTTAATGAACTATTGCTTCTTAAGAATTTACTACGTAGTGTGGGTGGTGGTATGGGACGCTATCCATGCATTGCACAAGTAGGCTTTGAGAGAGGTTGTGGTGTGTTCCTTTATAATATTAAATGAAATGAATGGGCTCTTATTATGGTGTGTTTATGAGAACGTTAGTCTAATATCTAACAAACGAAGGTGCTCTTAATGTGAGGAAGCTAATGAAGAATGTTGACTTATATGGTTAATGTAATTATGCATGCTATACTTGGATTGTATTATGAGTTACTTCCTTGTTATGAATTGTTGTATATGAATGTGCCTTGCCTATGGTGACTTCAATGGAGTACTTAGTGGGAGTAGTAGAATGGGATATGTAACGACCCTAAAAATGAACTACTGAAACTAGAGGCTAACGTGTGAGCATTTGAGTTTGGTGTGAGGTTTGAAGGTATTTGATGTTGTCCCAAATCATGGTTGAGGGGTTTAGGGGTCAAACGTCAAGGTACGACTCCCCAAGGATCACCCTAGTGGTCCTTGAGAAGGACCCTAAGCTTAACCCCCAAGGCTGCCCCAAATAAAGTTTGTTGCCAAAAGTTGGTTGACCTACAGAATAGGTTCATGCCTCGTGGGTCCATCCACACCCCGTGGATGGCCTCTGTAGGTCAAGGGTCCCCCAAAATAGGTTGCAGCAATGAACCACGATGACAGAATGAGGCGTCAACCCATCCATGGTACGTGGATGGGGATCCGTCGATTGCACCTGCAGTTTCTGGTTTGGCTCGGCCAAGCTAGAGGCCATTTGGTAAATTACTTATTAATTTTTTTTATTGCTTGGACGGTTATTTTATTGTTATTAAGGTATTTTAAGAGTATTAAAACAATAAAACACTATTTCTAGATTCATTCTTCTAATTCCCAAAATCAAAACCCTCCCTCTCAAAATATCTTTTCTCTAGAACTTCATTGAAGACCAAGGGAAAAAGATGGCTTAGGGTTTGAAGAGGAAATCTAGTTGAGTTGGTTTTTATGGATTTCTTCAAGTTAAGGTATGGTGATCTTTCATCTAGGGTTAGCTTTCACCCTAGAGTAAATTTCAAAGAAGTTTTCAAGTTTCACAAAAATCCTATGTTTCACTCAATCTCATGGGTTCTTGCATCAAATGTTTTCATATGATAAATTATGATTATTTTGATGTCTAATTGATGATTTAAGATCAAAATACCATGATTTCTATCAATTCCTAATTTTTGCCTTATGAAGTGGGTTTGTTGATTATGAATGAATGATGATGGATTTATGGGTACATTGATTTAGATTATTGATTTTTATCATTATCTATGTCTAATTATTGGGAATTGTTGGTGAGTTGAGGATTTGCGATTATAGACTTTAAAGGGCAAGTTTGACCAAATTTCATGTTAAAGTAGAATTGTGCTTGAATTGTTGATCCACTCGAAAGGTGGAGGTGTTTACTTACTATGTACATTGTGATCATGGCTTTGAAGGCATAATGTGAGGAATGGAAGTATTATCATGATGTTGTATATATGAATGTGATATGAAGCATTTGTGTGATCTCAATGAATGAATTATGATCTTGTTTAGAAGCTACCTGTGTTAGGACTGAATGTTATCTCTCTATTAACAGTTGTGAATGATTGTGACAATGTGAAAGGCTATTCTCACATACACACACACTTGAATGAATGAATGAATGAAATTCAATGACAATGTTAATGAATGTTGAGTCTATTGAAAGGATATTCTCACAATAAGGGGGTTCTTAGGTGAAAGGATATTCTCATCTTTGAATCTATTAGATTTCCAATGAATGAATGTGGGATGGGATGGATACTCATCCGGGAGTTAAGGCGGAGTATCTAGTAAGAATACTTATATCCCATTTTAGTGAATGTTGGGTTTGGGATGGATGCTCATCCGGGAGTTGAGGTGGAGTATCTAGTAGCAATCCCTTATCCCATAATGAACTAATGTAATGAATGTAATATACTCCGTGGGGAATAATTCGAAGCGCCGAGTGGATATGGTTTGAGATAGGTGATCATCCGAGAGTTGAGGCGGGGCACTTAGTAGAAATCTCTTAAGATGGATGATCATCTGTGAGTTGAGGTGGGGTATCTAGTAACAATCTCCCTATCCCTTAAACTATGTTCCCACATAGGTCTAGCTAGTGGATCCACTTAAGTTTAAACAGACGATGGTCCTACCTTAGGAAAGTACGAATCCCTTTATTCGGTGAGGGTGACACCGAGATTCCATGTCACGCTCACATCATCTATGTCGGTTAAGGTTACCCCCACAAAGAATATTAATGAATTATGGCTTCTTAAGGATGTAATACTTAGTGTAGGTGGTGGAATGGGACGCCATCTATGCATTGCACAAGTTGCCATCTGATAGAAGTCATGGTGTGTTCCTTATAATGTTAAATGAATGAATGGGCTCTTATGATGATGTTTATGAGAATGTTGATCCAATGTCTAATGAATGAAGTTGATCTTAATGTAATGAAGCTAATGAAGAATGTTGACTCTTAAATGCTTAAATGCTTAAATGTAAAGATGCATGCTATGCTTGGATTGTATAATGAGATTACTTCCTTCCCATGACTTATTGTATATGAATGTGCCTTGCCTATGGCGACTTCAAAGGAGTACTTAGTGTGAGTAGTAGTATGGGATGCTACTTGCACATTGCACAAGTATGACTTAGAGTGGTCGTAGGTGTTGGTTATAATGTGATGATGTGATTCATGTGATGTTTATGTTTCTTATATGCTTTATTGTGCAAACGATGAATGGTAAGTTCACTTAGAGTGACCTTAAGGTGGGGCCTCAGTGTGGGTGGTGGTATGGGACACTACCCATACATTGCATAAGGTATAGCTTGAGGGTTACTTGAGGTGGAGGCTCAAGGTGAAGGTAAAGGTTTATATGTGATCTTGTTCAATTGTGAATTATGTGACTTTGTGTGTTGGTTGTGACTCCTATTATGCCTCTTGTATCAATTTTCTTGAAGTTTTACAAAAATAGCATAAAAGCATGACTTTCAACTTAAATGCCCTTTTAAGCATGTTTTTGCATGGTCATCATACTTAGTACATCTAATGTATTAACCCCGTTCTTCCCCTTTTCTTACTAAAGTGTAGGGCTTGGAGATATCGGTGTTCTATGCTAGATGGATAGGTTTCTAAGGTGCTTGAAGATGAAGACTTAGTGTGTCCTCATAATTTGGAGGAAAAAACCCATTATGTTCCGTTTATGTCTTTTAGTTTTGTTAAAGCTTTTGTATGGGCTAAGTCCTAATGTTGTATTCCAAGTATAGATAGTTTGAGATATAATGTACAACGTCTAAAAAGTCTTCCGCTTGATTGTTAATGAAAATGTCTTTAATTGTAACTAAAGTTTTTTGATTCCTCTCTATTTTCAAGTATCTTATGCAATGAATGAGCTATGAAGCTTGTATAAGACCCCTTCGGGGTCGAGTACGCTGTGTTATGACTAGGTGGTGCTCTCGAGTCGTGACAAACATGGTATAAGAGCACAATATTTTTGAATGATCTTAGGTTGTCTCAAACCACATCTAGTTGAGTCTTGTTCATAATGTGAACCACACCACATTATCATTAGGAGGCTATTGGGTGCTAAGAAATTTTCACTTCTTCGTTCTTCAAGTCATTCCATACAGTTTAACTCTATAATGTCTTTCCCTTTTTCCTTATTTTATGGTCTTGAGATATGACCACTTGAAGGGAGTATGCTAGAAGGGCTGAGGGAGAGGAAAGGTTGGTTGTGATGCCAACTATGGCTATGTGACATGAGAGATTGTGATGTTGTCTTTAGTATTAATGGGTTTCTTTATGGTTATATATGTTTTTGGTAGAATTCGACTTGGTCAAGATGAGTTTTGAGGTATATTGAAAGAGTTGATGAAATGTGGTGTTTTAAGAATGCCTAGGTGTGATGAGTATCAAGGTTTAGTGATGTTTTGCTCGGACCTTAGAATTGGAGAAAGTGGAGTTTAGAATAGTTGTTATAGGCTTTCTCCTAAGTGGGGGATAATATGACTAGATGGTAAGGTCTTTGAGTGTCCTTGATGTTCATGAGTTAGTCTTGATTGATGTTCTCACCTTAAGAAGTTTAGTGAGTATGAGGAGTTTAGACCCAGTGTGGTAGACTCATATGAAACCTTAAGTGATGTGGTAAGGTTGATTTTGAGCAGGAGTTGCTTAAAGAGGACCTTCCTAGTTTAAAGGTACCGGTATGTTGATGGTTTCTAGTAAGTTGTGGATGTCTTGATTGAGGTTCCTATGATATGTTCATGTTGACCATAGTTGGGTTTATTCCTAACTGAGGGATGGTATGTTAAGTAGTAAGGTTGTTGAGAGTTTTGATATCTTACCTCTTTCTTTATGTGCCTATTCAAGATTGAGACCAAGATGTTCCTTGTAGGTTGTTTTTGGTGTGGAGTCTTGTGTGTTATTTAGTTTCCATGGTCTCCTTATGTTATGCATCTTCTATTTTAATTCTTGTCCATATGAGAAAATGAGTTTTCAAATTGTGTTCCTCATGTTAATGAGTATCTATGATATGGTGCCTAAATATTTCATGAGTAGACTTGTCGAGCATGCTTAAATGTGTTCTTGAAAGAGCTGCATCATGTTCTTTATGGGAAAATTGCATAACGTGCCTAAAAATGTTATAATGAGCATATTGTGATTTGGAGAAGGAAGTTCCTCCAATGAAATGAGAAATGTGAAACTTTGATGCATATTGAGTTTGTAGATGTAGTTCCTACCTTCTTCTTTGCATTGAGCCTTTTGATGTGGAGTTGTTGTTTCCTCCTATGTTTATGCATTTATATTGATGTTGCAGACATGATCGTGGGGTGCTAGTCTTGAGTCGTTACTCCTTAATGTGATTAAAGTGTCATTCGAGGATGAACGTTACTAAGTGGGGGATAATGTAACGACCCTAAAAATGAACTAGTGAAACTAGAGCCTAACGTGCGTCTGTTTGAGTTTGGTATGAGGTTTGAAGGTGTTTTATGTTGTCCCGAGCCATGGTTGAGGGGTTTAGGTGTCAAACGTCAAGGTACGACTTCCCGAGGACCACCCTAGGGGTCCTTGAGGAGGACCCTAAGCTTAACCACCAAGGCTACCCCAAATAAAGTTTGTTGCTAAAATTGGATGACCTACGGAAGGGGTCGACGCCCCGTAGGTCCATCCAAATAAGTGAATGGTAAGTTCACTTATAGTGACCTTAAGGTGGTGCCTTAGTGTGCGTGGTGGCATGGGACGCTACGCATACATTGCACTAGGTATAGCTTGAGGACTACTTGAGTTGGAGGTTCAAGGTGAAGGTAAAGGTTTATATGTGATCTTCTTGAAATGTGAAATATGTGACTTTGTATGTTAGTTGTGACTCCTATTATGCCTCTTGTATCAATTTTCATGATGTTTTACAAAAATGGCATAAAAGCATGACTTTCAACTTAAATGTTGTTTTTAAGCATGTTTTTTGAATGGTCATCATACTTAGTACATCTAATGTGCTAACCCCATTCTTCCCCTTTTCTTACTAAAGTGTAGGGATTGGAGATATCGGTGTTCTGGGCTTGATGGATAGGTTTCTAAGGTGCTTGAAGATGAAGACTTGGTGAATCCTCATAGTTTCTAGGACAAAACACATTATGTTCCGTTTATGTCTTTTAGTTTTGTTAAAGCTTTTGTATAGGCTAAGTCCTAATGTTGTATTCCAAGTATAGATAGTTTGAGATATAATGTACAACGTCTAGAAAGTCTTCCGCTTGATTGTTAATGAAAATGTCTTTGATTGTAACGAAAGTTTTTTAATTCCTCTCTATTTTCAAGTATCTTATGCAATGAATGAGCTATGAAGCTTGTATAAGACCCCTTCACGGTCGAGTACGCTGTGTTATGACTAGGTGGTGCTCTCGAGTCGTGACAAACATGGTATTAGAGCATAATATTTTCGAATGATCTTAGGTTGTCTCAAACTACATCTAGTAGAGTCTTCTTCATAATGTGAAGCACACCACATTATGATTAGGAGGCTATTGGGTGCTAAGAAATTTTCACTTCTTCATTCTTCAAGTCGTTCCATAAAGTTTAACTCTATAATATCTTTCCCTATTTCCTTATTTTATGGTCTTGAGATATGACCACTTGAAGGGTGTATGCTAGAAGGGTTGAGGGAGAGGAAAGGTTGGTTGTGATACCAACTATGGCTATGTGACATGAGAGATTGTGATGTTGTCTTTAGTATGAATGGGTTTCTTTATGGTTATATATGTTCTTGGTAGAATCCGACTTGGTCAAGATGAGTTTTGAGGTATATTGAAAGAGTTGATGAAATGTGGTGTTTTAAGAATGCCTAGGTGTGATGAGTATCAAGGTTTAGTGATGTTTTGCTCCGACCTTAGAATTGGAGGAAGTGGAGTTTAGAAGAGTTGTTATAGGCTTTCTCCTCAGTGGGGGATAATATGCCTGGACGGTAAGGTCATTGAGTGTCCTTGATGTTCATGAGTTAGTCTTGATTGATGTTCTCACCTTAAGAAGTTTAGTGAGTTTGAGGAGTTTAGACCTAGTGTGGTAGACTCATATGAAACCTTGAGTGATGTGGTAAGGTTGATTTTGAGCAGGAGTTGCTTAAAGAGGACCTTCCTAGTTTAAAGGTACCGGTATGTTGATGGTTTCTAGTAAGTTGTGGATGTCTTGATTGAGGTTCCTATGATATGTTCATGTTGACCATAGTTGGGTTTATTCCTAACTAGGGGATGGTATGTTAAGTAGTAAGGTTGTAGAGAGTTTTGATATCTTACCTCTTTCTTTATGTGCCTATTCAAGATTGAGACCAATATGTTCCTTGTAGGTTGTTTTTGGTGTGGAGTCTTGTGTGTTATTCAGTTTACATGGTCTCCTTATGTTATGCATGTTCTATTTTAATTGTTGTCCATATGAGAAAATGAGTTTTCAAATTGTGTTCCTCATGTTAATGAGTATATATGATGAGGTGCCTGAATATTTCATGAGTAGACTTGTCGAGCATGCTTAAATGTGTTCTTGAAAGAGTTGCATCATGTGCTTTATGGGAAAATTGCATAACGTGCCTAAATATGTTATAATGAGCATATTGTGATTTGGAGAAGGAAGTTCCTCCAATGAAATGAGAAATGTGAAGTTTTGATGCATATTCAGTTTGTAGATGTAGTTCCTACCTTCTTGTTTGCATTGAGCCTTTCGATATGGAGTTGTTGTTTCCTCCTATGTTTATGCATTTATATTGATGTTGCAGACATGATCGTGGGGTGCTAGTCTTAAGTCGTTACCCCTTAATGTGATTAAAGTGTCATTCGAGGACGAACGTTACTAAGTGGGGGATAATTTATCGACCCTAAAAATGAACAAGAGAAACTAGAGCCTAACGTGCGTCTGTTTGAGTTTGGTATGAGGTTTGAAGGTGTTTTATGTTATCCCGAGCAATGGTTGAGAGGTTTAGGGGTCAAACGTCAAGGTACGACTCCCCGAGGACCACCCTAGGGGTCCTTGAGGAGGACCCTAAGCATAACCCCCAAGGCTACCCCAAATAAAGTTTGTTGCCAAAATTGGATGACCTACGGAAGGGGTCGACGCCCTGTAGGTCCATCCAAATAAGTGAATGGTAAGTTCACTTATAGTGACCTTAAGGTGGTGCCTTAATGTGGGTGGTGGTATGGGACGCTACCCATACATTGCACTAGGTATAGCTTGAGGACTACTTGAGTTTGAGGCTCAAGGTGAAGGTAAAGGTTTATATGTGATCTTCTTGAAATGTGAAATATGTGACTTTGTATGTTAGTTGTGACTCCTATTATGCCTCCTGTATCAATTTTCATGATGTTTTACAAAAATGGCATAAAAACATGACTTTTAACTTAAATGTCGTTTTTAAGCATGTTTTTTGAATGGTCATCATACTTAGTACATCTAATGTGCTAACCCCATTCTTCCCCTTTTCTTACTAAAGTGTAGGGATTGGAGATATCGGTGTTCTGGGCTTGATGGATAGGTTTCTAAGGTGCGTGAAGATGAAGACTTGGTGAATCCTCATAGTTTCTAGGACAAAACACATTATGTTCCTTTTATATCGTTTAGTTTTGTTAAAGCTTTTGTATGGGCTAAGTTCCAATGTTGTATTCCAAGTATAGATTGTTTGAGACATAATGTACAAAGTCTAGAAAGTTTTTCGCTTGCTTTTTAGTGAAAATTTCTTCGATTGGAAAGAAAGTATTTAATTCCTCTCTATTTTCAAATATCTTATGTTATGAATGAGTTATGAGGCTTGTATAAGACCCCTTCGAGATCTAGTACGCCATATTACGACTATGGGGTGCTCTCGCGTCATGACAGCATTCTACTTGCATATTGCACAAGTATGACTTTGGGTTGTCTTAGGTAATGGTCCTTATGTGTTGATATGACTTATGAAAGGTTTGTCACTTTTTATAACACCCCGTAAAGTAGGGAGTTGAACTGGTTAGTTCTAGAGCCTTTGGTAAGAGTTTTGGAGTGTCGTATGAGGGTTAAAACTTGTAAAGGTGGTTCCCATACTTAGAAAGGGGGTTTTAGGGGTTAAATTTATGGGTACGACTCCCCCCTTGAGGAGAACCACAAAACAGTCCCCTAAATCTGGAAAATTTGATGAACCAGTGATGGCCATCCAATTAGTATTGATTTAGATTTGTTTAGTGATATTATGATGAATTCATGTGATTTCTATGGTAAAACCTAATCTAAATTGTTGAATATGATCTTTGTGGGTAGCCATTAGAGGCAAAGTTGAAGGTTCTAAGGTGATCTTCCTAAATGAATGTCTTGAATACTAATCGATCATAGTTAGGATGATCTAAACATGAATTGAACTAGGCTTGATTGAATAGGAAGGATCTTGACTTGTAAAGTTAGAATTGAACCTTTATGAATCAATTATGACTAGAATCACTTAGTAGTAAAGAATGTGATTGAATAGCTTGTAATTTAGACATGGATCATGATAGAATGAAGTTAAGCTTGAAAGAAGGGTTTGTAGCCATCATTATTAGGGCTTTGGGGGTAAAGTCAATAGTAGGTGATTTTCTTGTGCATTGCTTCTCTCTTACACACTTAGACATTATAATACTAGGAGATTCAAGTTCTCTCACATACAAGGATACTAGGTTGACTTAATAACCCAAAATGAATCAAAGCATGTTACACTAGAATAGCTTGAAATTGTGATTTATGATCCCTTCATGTGTAACTTGACTTGGTAAGAGAAGACAAAGATAGGATAGCTTGGGATTGAGGATTTACACTCTCCAAAGTATAGCTTGGCTTAGCATTGTAGGATGCATGTCAAGGGTAGCATGTGTTATTCATGGTAGCCTACGATTGAAGATTTATATTCTCTGATCGGTAGCTTGAACTAGCATTATTAGGATGCATTCATGGTAGCATGACTTGGTTTGGCCAAGACCATTTCGTGGTAGCTTTAGGATAGAGGACTTATACTCTCCTAAGGGTATCTTAGGATTGAGGATCCATACTATCCTAAGGGTAGATTGACAATGTATTGTAGTATGCATGATAAGGGTAGCCTGAGTTTGGTTAGTCATTGTAGCTAGGGATTGAGGACTCACACTCTCCTAAGGATAACTTAGAGTTGAGAATCATACTCCCCCATGGATAGGCATTGGTATTTTAGTACAGTTGTAAGGGTAGCGTAACTTAGTTGGTTAGGACTATTTCATGGTAGCTAGGACAAGACACTTGTGCCTTCCGTAGAATAGCTTGGACCTTCATGTTAGTGTGTCTTCCAAGTTAGTTAGATTAGCTTAACCTAGTAATGTTAGAAGATGATAGCATGGTCTAGCCTATTAGGGGGTTATTCCTTGGTAACCTTGTAGAGGTAAATAAACTAGACGGATTAGTCCCCAATTAGACAACAATCATGGTAGTCTAAAGAAATACTTACTGTGGGTAGTAGTATGGGATGCTATACATACATGGTACAAGTATGACTTGAAGCTAGTTGTGAAGGGTTTCCCTTAGGTAGTATGACTTAGCTTGGGTTGTTTCCATAGTTGCTTTCCAAGATATGATTGAATATGGTGGTAGTTCCCTTGTGTATATGAAGTAAGCTAATAAGTTAGACCAAAGGAGGGTGAATATGACTAAGATGACTTCAAGGTTATGCTTAGTGTGAAGGGTAGTATGGGATGCCTTTCATGCATTGCACAAGTGTGCCTTTAGGTTACCTAGAAGTATGGTGCTCTTATTGTTAAGTATCTTAAGACTTAACCATGCATATAAACTATGATTAATTCGACCAAAAAGGAATACTTGGCTTGGGTAGTATTATGGGATGTTATTCTTGTTTACACATGTATGCTTTTGAGGTTGGTTGAGAATGGTGCTATGATGGTATGGATGACTAAGAGTCAATTATCCTTATATGATTATGATTTATCCCCTATGCTCATTAACTATGTCTTATATTGACTTATGTTTACATGAAGTTTATGTTGGAGACTATGCTATGAATATGATGATTATGCTATGACTATGATGATTATGTTATGACTATGTTACTATCTCTTATTCTTATGTCTTATGTTGACTAACCACTTCAGATGGTTTTATGTTTTATGCTAGCTTTCATACTTGATACATTTTGTACTAACGCATATTGCCTACATTCTAATCAAATGTAGGGTTTCAGAGATTGAGTTGCTTGAAGGCTAGGTTTCCAAGGATCATGAAGAGTTGAAGAATTGGTGAGTTCTCATAGCTTCGAGGACAAACCCATGTTTCCCTTTTATGTCATTTCTTAAGTTTCGACTATTGTATGGGCTGTGTCCCAAGAGTTTATTCCAAAAGTTGTATTAGATAGTTTGAGACAAAGGTTTAGTAAAGACTTCTGCTTGCTTATGAAAATGTTTTCGATTCTATGTTTTAAAGAGGTTTTAAATTTTCCATACTTTTCTATTACCTATGTTATGATGTAAAGGGCTTGTATTATACCCCTTAGGGGTCGAGTACTCCGTGTTACATCTAGGGAGTACCCTTAGGTCGTGACAAACTTGGTATCAGAGCATAAGGTTTCGGGATAATTTTTATGATGTCTCAAATCACATCTAGTAGAGTCTTGTTCATGAGTGTAAGTCGTGACACATTATATGACTATGAGACTATTGGATGCTTAGGAAAAAATCTCACTTCTTCATTCTCTTTGTCGTGCCATAGAATTTGGCTTTAGTAGGCCCTTCTTCTAATCCGTGCCCAATATTTTTCAGGGTATGGTGAACACAAGGGCTAATGCTAGGGGTGAAGACAAAGGCAATGTGGAGCAAGAGGTTCCTCCCCAAGTTCCACCTCAAGCTCTTCCTCAAGTTCCAAATAACCGTCCAATTGGAAATGCCACTTTTGAAGAGTTTAGGACTTCTATGCAACTATTGGCTCAAGCCTTAACGGCACAAGCCAATAGAGAGGTGGTGGCTCCGACAAACCTTATAATAGGGATGGGTGCTTTTATAGTACGAGAGTTTTTGAGGATGAACCCTCCGGAGTTTAGTGGATCTAAAGTGGAAAAAGATCCAAATGGGTTGATAGAGGAGGTTTATTAGGTTCTAGCAATCATAGGGGTGACTTCTATTGAGAAAGTGGAACTAGCCGCCTATCAATTGAAGGGTGTTGCCCAAATTTTGGTATGAGCAATGGAAAGATCGTAGGCCGATAGGAGCGGGCCCTATAGAGTGGGAAGCTTTAAAGTCAAAATTTCTAGATAGGTTCTTTCCCCGGGAATGGAGGAAAGCCAAATTGGGAGAATTCATCAACCTTAAGCAAGTTAGTATGAGTGTTAATGAATACTCTTTGAAATTCACCATTTTGTCTAAGTTTGCTTCATATTTGGTAGCAAAACCATGGGATATGTTGAATAGGTTTGTGACGGGACTGTCCAAATTAGTGTCAAAACAATGTCGTATGACAATGCTCAATGATGATATGTATATCTCACATCTTATGGTGTTTACTCAACAAATGGAACAAGAAAAACTTTGAGAGGAAAGATCTAGAGAGAAAATGAGGTCTAGGATGGATGATGATAAGTCATTTTATGATGGGTCCGATGGGCATGGTCGTTCTAGGAATCGACAAAATTTTTCTGGACAAGGCTTTTCTAGTGCTCCTAAACATAAGGATGAGAGGGTGTCTACCCCTAGTGCACAAGGGATAACTAATGAGTCCCTATGGCCCTCTTGTGCTAGGTGGTAAGAGGCATGAGGGTAGGTGTTTGGCCGGTAGAGAGGGTTGCTTTAGTTGTGGTGAGAGTGGCCACATGATGAAAGATTGCCTTAAGGCTAAGGTTAAAAGAAGAGAAGGTAAGTAAGTTACCTCTAGTAGTGGGGATGTGGAGCCTCAAAAGAAGAATAGGTTGTATGCTCTCCAATCTAGAGAAGATCAAGAGTGATCTCCTCATGTCCTTTCTGGTATGTGCCTTATGCTTTAGTAAATGTCCGGATTTCTTGTCTTTTGTGACTTGTTATTTTGGATTTGAAGTTGTTTATAGCATGCATTATGTTTCGAAAAGTTTGTGTAGGCTTGCTCTAAAGTGGGGGATAGTGTGCCTATCTAGTGGGGTTATTGTGCCTCTTAGGTGTTGCCATGATTTCCTTATATGCATGTTCATGAAAGTGCTTAGGTCTTGTTAGAAATGATTTACATGCATTGTTTTTCTCATAAGGTAGTGCTTCGAATAGAATTGCATGTAGACTTCATGAGTTAATTATGAGCATGCCTAGTTTGTGGAATTGAAGTTCTTCCTAGATGTAGTTATGCATAATGGGCTGCTAAGATAGATTATAGACTTTATGAATTGTTTAAAGTGTCATTCGTGGACGAATGTTCCCAAGTGGGGGATATTGTAACACCCCATAAAGTAGTGAGTTGAACTAGTGAGTTCTAGAGCCTTCGGTAAACGTTTTGGAGTGTAGTATGAGGGTTAAAACTTGTAAAAGTGGTTCTCGTACATATAAAATGGGTTTGAGAGGTTAAACGTCCGGGTACGACTCCCCAAGGACCACCCAAGGGGTCCTTGAGGAGGACCCCATAACAGTCCCCTAAATCTGGAAAATTTGATAAACCACGGATGGCCATCCACTCCTAGTAGACCAAACCACTCCCCGCAGGTCTTGGACGTAAGTAAAGGCCTGTTAAGGCCTGCTAAGACAAGCCTCAGGTAAAAACCACGAGACCACAAGACGGCCAGTAGACCCATCTACGGTCCGTGGATGGGTGGGCGTGGATGCTGCCCGGTTTTTGTCATTTTTATTTAAGTTGGGGGTTTGGGAATTAAGTTAGTTATTAATTAGGAGATTAGTTTTCCCCACTTGTGAAATCAAAAACCCAATTCTAGCTAGGATTGTTCTCGCATTGTGGATAAGGCTTGGGTGTGATGTGTGTGTGTTTATACCATTAGAGGCAACGTTGAAGGTTCTAAGGCGATCTACCTAAATCACTGTGTTGAGTACTAATTGATCATAGTTAGGATCATCTAAACATGAATTGAACTAGACTTAATTGAATAAGAAGGATCTTGACTTGTAAAGTTAGAATTGAACCTTTATGAATCAATTATGACTAGAATCACTTATTACTAAAGAATGTGATTGAATAGCTTGTAATTTAGACATGGATCATGATAGAATGAAGTTAAGCTTGAAAGAAGGGCTAGTAGCCATCATTGTTAGGGAATTGGGGGTAAAGTCAATATTAGGTGATTTTCTTGTGTATTACTTCACTCTTACACACCTAGACATGAATGTGCTAGGAAATTCAAGTTCTCTCACATAGAAGGATTCTAGTTTGACTTAATAAGCCAAAATGAATCAAAACATGTTAGACTAGAATAGCTAGAAATTGTGATATATGATCCCTTCATGTGTAGCTTGACTTGGTAAGATAAGACCAAGATAGGATAGCTTAGGATTGAGGATTTACACTCTCCTAAGGATATCGTAGCTTAGAATTTTAGGATGCATGTCAAGGGTAGCATGAGTTTGCATGGTATCCTAGGATTGAGGATTTATACTCTCTTATGGGTTGCTGGAACTAGCATTATTAAGATGAATTCATGGTAGCTTGACTTGGTTTGGCCAAGACCATTTCCTGGTAGCTTTGGGATATAGGACTTATACTCTCCTAAGGGTAGCTTAGGATTGAGGATCCATACTCTCCAAAGAGTAACTTGACCTTGTATTGTAAGATTCATGGCAAGAGTAGCTTGAGTTAGGTTAGTCATGCTATCTTGGGATTGAGGACTCACACTCACCTAAGGATAGCAAAGGGTTGAGAATCATACTCCTCTATGGATAGCTTGCATTGGTGTTTTAGTACACTTTTAAGGGTAGCATCAGTTAGTTGGTTAGGACTATTTCATGGTAGCTAGGATAGGACACTTGTACCTTCCCTAGAATACCTTGGATCTTTATGTTAGTGTGTCTTCCAAGTTAGTTAGATTACATTAACCTAGTAATGTTAGAAGATGATAGCATGGTCTAGCCTATTAGGGGGTTATTCCTTCGTAGCCTTGAGGAGGTAAATAGACTATAGGGATTAGTCCCCAATTAGTGAACATTCATGGTAGTCTAAAGAAGTACTTAGTGTGGGTAGTAGTATGGGATGCTATCCATACATGGCACAAGCATGACTTGAGGCTAGTTGTGAAGGGTTTCCGTTAGGTAGTATGGCTTAGCTTGGGTTGTTTCCAAAGTTGCCATCCAAGATATGAATGACTAAGGTGGTAGTTCCCTTGTCTATGTGAAGTAAGCTAATAAGTAAGACCAAAGGAGGGTGATTATGACTAGGATGACTTCAAGGTTATGCTTAGTGTGAAGGGTAGTATGGGATGCCTTTCATGCATTGCACAAGTGTGCCTTGAGGTTACCTAGAAGTATGGTGCTTTTACGGTGAAGAAGCTTAAGACTTAACCATGCATATAAACTATGCTTAAGACGACCAATAAGGAATACTTGGCTTGGATAGCATTATGTGTAATACCCCGGAAATTCTATGACTCAAGTTAGAGCCTCACCTTGTGAATAATAACTTAAAAGTAGTTAAAATGATGTTTCTAAACCTAAATTAACGCAATTTACTTGGTTTGGAATAGTAAAAGTTTAAACGTCACGAAGCGACCACGACGTCCAGAAACTAGAGAAGAATGTGTTCTATTGTGTCCTAAGGTTTTGGGCAGGTTTGAGAGTGCCGTATGATGGTATAATCTTATAAAAAGATTTACATTAGGTAAATATATGTTTATAGGGTCAAAACGTTCGAATACGATTCCCCAGGGCCAACCTAAGGGGCCCCGAGGAGGACCCCAACCTTGGCCAAGAAAGCTGCAGGAAGGGGTTTCCAAAGGGAGGGGGGAACTGACTCATGCTAGACAAGAGGAAGTGGATAGTGACCCTAGTGGAGACTATAGAGCCCCTGCTACCCCTATCAATAATCAACAGCAAACAGGCACTCAACAGGTTACTGATACAGGGCAACAACAGGGTAGATTTAATAATAAATCTGGTGACAGATTGAATAAAAAGAAAAGAGAGGCTACCTAAAAGAGACTACAGCAGAGTATGGGTAAGGAATCAGATGTTATACCTACAGACAAACAGTTCTCTCATCAAGATCAGTGTATGGCAAATATAATATAGAATGATGATGAACGGGTTGTTAATAAAGGTAATAAGGTTCAGGTGATTCCTGATGATTATGGGGCTCTTAATTCTGAGGAAGAACTTGATCCTGATAACCAATCTATGGATGATTCTGATGAAGATGCAGAGGACACCATGAAATATATTGATCAGGTTGTTGGTTCTACTTTCCGGGATAAGTATTCTAAGGTTCAAAGAATGACTGAACAACAGGGTTTATCCCCAAGAGGAAGGAAGCAAACTAGACACCACCCTCATCAGCCTATTATCAGCATGTTTAACAACTCTACCAGGCCCATGACTAGGTCCAAATCAAAAGGTTATTAATGATTAAGGTCATAAACTTCAAACCCTAAACTCTTAACCCTAAACATTGAACCTTAAACATTAAACCCTATACTCTAAACCCTAAATTCTTAATCATATACCCTAAATACTAAACCCTAAACCATTAACCCTAAACGTTAAACACTAAACCCTAAACCCTAAATCTTAAACCCTAAACCCTAAACCCTAACCCATAAACCCTAAAACCTAAACCCGAAACCCTAAACCCTAACCCATAAACCCTAAAACCTAAACCCGAAACCCTAAACCCTAAAGGCTACACCCTAATACTAATACTCTTACCGTTAAACCTGAAACCCTAAACCCTACACCCTAAACTATGAACCCTGAACCCTAAAGTTTAAACCCTAAACCCGTAAGCTAAAACGCTAAACCCTAAAACCTAAACCCTCAACCCATAATCAGAAACCCTAAACCGTAAGTCTGAATCTTAGTACCTAAAACCCCAAACCCTAACCTAAACCTAGACTCTAAACCATAATCCCTAAACCCAAAAATCTAAACCCTATACTTGGGACCCTAAACTCTAAACCCTAAATCCTAAAACCTAAACCCTAAACTTTGAATCCTGAACCCTAATCCCTTAACCCTAGACCATAAACTTTGAACTCTAAACCCTAAGCCCTAAACTCTAAAGCCTATACCCTAAATCCTAAACCCTAAACTCTTAACTCTAAACCCTAAACTCATAACCCTAGACCCTAAACCAAAAACGCTAAACACTGAATGATAAACTTGGAACCCTAAACCCTAAACCATAAACTTCAAACCCTAAACCCTAAACCCTAAACCCTTAACCCTATACTCTAAACACTAAACAATAGAATTTGAACCCTTAACCGTAAACCGTATCCATAAACCCTAAACCCTAAACCCTAAGCGTAAACTATTAATCCAAAACCCTTGACCTAAACTCTAAACCCTAAACCATACACTCTAAACCATAAACCCTAAACACTAAACCCTAAACCCTATACCATAAACTTCAAACCCTCAACCCTAAACCACAATATTTGAACCCTAAACCCTAAATCATAAACTTGACACCCTATACCTCTAAACTATAAACCCTAAACCCTAAATCCTAACCCTAATCCATAAACCCAAAATCCTAAACCCAAAATCCTAAACCATAAACCCTAAACCATAAACCATGAAACCTCATTCATAAACTCTAAACCCTAAAACCTAAACCATAATTCCAAAACACGGAATGCCAAACCCTAAACCCTAAATACTAACCTAAACTTAGACCCTAACCCCTAATCCCTAAACCCTAAACAATAAATCCTAAGCCCTAAACCTAAACTTGGAACCATAAACCTTAAATCGTAAACGTTAAGACCTAATCCCTAAACCCTAATCTTCGAACCCTAATCCCAAAATCCTAAATCTTAAACCCTAAACCCTACACCTTAAAGCCTAACCCTAAAGCATTAATCCTAAACCTTAAGCCTAAACCCTAAACCCTAAACCTTAAACACTAAACTTAAAATGCTAAACCCTAAACCCTAAGCCCTAAACATTAAACTCTAAACCTTATACCCTAAATCCTAACCCGTAAACCATAAACACTAAATAGTAAACCCTAAACTCTAACCCGAAACCTTTATTATCAACCTTAAACCCTAAACCCTAAATTCTAACGATAAAACCCTCAAACCTAAACCCTAAACCATAAACCATAAATGATATACCCTTATCCTGAAATTCTTAACCCTAAACCCTAAGCTTGGAACCCCATACCCTAAACCCTCAACCCTAAACCATAAATCCTAAACACTAAATGTTGTACCCTAATCCCAAAACTCCTAACACTAGACTCTCAAGACAAAACACTAAACCATAAACCCTATACCAGAAACTTCAAACCTTAAACCCTAAACCCTAAACGCTATACCCTTATCTTGAAACTCTTAACCCTATACCCTATGCTTGGAAGCCCACACCCTAATCTCTACACCCTAAGCCCTAAACCATAAAACATAAACCCTAAATGCTATACCCTAATCCCGAAACTCCTAACCCTACACTCTAAATACAAAACCCTAAACCATACACCATAAACTTCAAACCCTAAACCTTAAACCAAAAACTTCAAACCCTAAACCCTACACCCTAAACCATATACACTAAACCCTAAATAAGAAACTTCAAACACTAAATGCTAAACCCTAACCCTTAACCATTAAACATAAACCCTAAACCCTAAACCATAAACTTTGAAGTGTAAACACTAAACCATAAACTTCAACCCCTAAACCATAAACATTAAACCTAAACACTAAACCCGAAATGTGAAACGCTAAACCCTATACACTAAATCCTAAACCTTAAACCCTAAATACAAAACACTAAGCCCTAAACCCTAATCCCTAAACCCTAAAACCTAAACCTGAAACCAAAAACCCTAAATCCTAAACCTTAAACGATACATACTAACCCCAAAACTCTTAAACCCTAAGCCCTAAACCCTAAACACTAAACCCTAAACCCTAAACTCTAAACACTAAACCCAAAACCCTAAACAAGAAACCTGAAACACTAAACCATAAACCCTAAAACCTAAATCCTAAACCCTAAACCTTAAATCCGAATCTTGGAACCCCAAACCCTTAACCCTTAACCATATACCCTAACCTAAACCTAGATCCTTAACCCTAATCCCCAATCCCTAAACACTAAACACTAAATTTGGGACCCTAAGCCTTAAACCCTAAACCCTATGCCCTAAACTTAAAATGCAAAACAGAAAACCCGAAAAAAAAATCTTTGAACCGTAAATCCTAAACCCTATACCCTAAACCCTAAACCCTAAACCCAAAACTCTAAACTTTATACCCTAAATCCTAAACCATAAACCCTAAGCCCTAGACCATAACCACTAAATCCTAAAACCTAAAATCTAATCCATAAACCCTAAACACAATACCTTTATCCTGGAACTCTTAACCCTAAACCTTAAACTCTAAACCCTAAACCCTAACCACTAAACCATAAAACCTAAACCATAAACCATAAACCCTAAGCATAATACCCTTATCCTGAAAATCTTCATCTAAATCATAAACCCTAAACTCTAAAACCTTAAATCTAAACCTTAAAATCATAACCTTAGACCCTAAACCAAAAACTCTAAACACTGAATGCTAAACTTGGAACCCTAAATCATAAACCATAAACTTTAAACACAAAACCCTAAAACCTAAACCCTTAACCCTAACCCTTACCTATTAATCCAAAATACTAAAACTAAAACCCAAAACACTAAACCATAAATTCAAAACCCGAAACCCTAAACTCTAAACACTAAAAACTAAACCCTAAACCTTAAACACTAAACCATAAACCCTAAACCCTAAACGTTACACCCTATTTCCGAAACACTTAACCCTAGGCCCTAAATCCAAAATCCTAATCCCTAAATGCCATACTTTGAACCCTAAACCATAAACTGCAAGCCCTAAACCCTAAACCCTAACCCTAAAACCTAACACCGAAACCCTAAATCAAAACCTTAAAACTTAAACAATAAAATACGAACACTAAACCCTAAACCATAAACTATAAACCCTAAACTTTAAACCCTCACCCTAAGCCATTAATCATAAACCCTAAACCTAAACCCTAAAAAGTAAACTATAAACACTAAATCCAACACCCTCAACCCTAAACATAAACCCTAAACCATAAACTTCAAACCCAAAACCCTAATTCATAAACTTCAAACCCAAAACTCTTAACCCTAAACATTGAACCTAAACACTAAACCCTAAACTCTAAACCCTAAATTCTTAATCATATACCCAATATCCTAAACCCTAAACCATAAACCCTAAACCTTAAACACTAAACCCTAAACCTTAAATCTTAAACCCTAAACCCTAAACCCTAAACCCTAAAACCTAAACCCGAAACCCTAAACCCTAAAGGTTATACCCTAATACTAATACTCTTACCCTTAAACCTGAAACCCTAAACCCTAAACCCTAAACTATGAACCCTGAACCCTAAAGTTTAAACCCTACACCCAAAACCTAAAATGCTAAACACTAAAACCTAAACCCTAAACCCATAATCAGAAACCCTAAATCGTAAGTCTGAATCTTAGAACGCAAAACCCTAAACCCTAACCTAAACCTAGACTCTAAACCATAATCCCTAAACCCAAAAATCTAAACCCTATACTTGGGACCCTAAACTCTAAACCATAAACCCTAAAACCTAAACCCTAAACTTTGAATCCTGAACCCTAAACCCTAAATCCTAGACCGTAAACTTTGAACTCTAAACCCTAAGCCCTAAACTCTAAAGCCAATACCCTAAATCCTAAACCCTAAACCCTAAATCCAACACCATAAACCCTAAAACCTAAAGCCAACACCGTAGACACTAAACCCTAAAGCCAATACCATAAAACCTAAACCCTAACCGTAAACATTAAGCCCTAAACACAAAACGATAAACACTAACCACTATACCATATACCCTAAACAATAAATCATAAACACTAAACATAATACCCTTATTCTGAAAGTCTTAACCCTAAATCGTAAACCCTAAACCCTAAACTCATAACCCTAGACCCTAAACCAAAAACGCTAAACACTGAATGCTAAACTTGGAACCCTAAACCCTAAACCATAAACTTCAAACCCTAAACCCTAAACCCTATACCCTTAACCCTAAACCCTAAACCCTAAACAATAGAATTTGAACCCATAACCGTAAACCGTATCCATAAACCCTAAACCCTAAACCCTAAGCGTAAACTATTAATCCAAAACCCTTGACCTAAACTCTAAGCCCTAAACCCTACACTCTAAACCATAAACCCAAAACACTAAACCCTAAACCCTATACCATAAACTTCAAACCCTCAACCCTAAACCACAATATTTGAACCCTAAATCCTAAACCCAAAATCATAAACTGGAAACCCTATACCTCTAAACTATAAACCCTAAATCCTAAATCCTAACCCTAATCCATAAACCATAAACCCTAAACCCAAAATCCTAAACCATAAACCTTAAACCATAAACCATGAAACCTAAACCATAAACTCTAAACCCTAAAACGTAAACCATAATTCCAAAACTTGGAACGCCAAACCCTAAACCCTAAATACTAACCCGAAACCTTAAATTATCAACCCTAAACCCTAAACCATAAACCATAAATGCTATACCCTTATCCTGAAATTCTTAACCCTAAACCCTAAGCTTGGAACCCACCATACCCTAAGCCCTCAACCCTAAACCATAAATCCTAAACACTAAATGTTGTACCATAATCCCAAAACTCCTAACCCTAGACTCTCAACACAAAACACTAAACCAGAAACCGTAAACCAGAAACTTCAAACCTTAAACTCTAAACCCTAAACGCTATACCCTTATCTTGAAATTCTTAACCTTATACCCTAAGCTTGGAAGCCTACACCCTAAGCCCTAAACCATAAAACCTAAACCCTAAATGCTATAACCTAATCCCGAAATTCCTAACCCTACACTCTAAATACAAAACCCTAAACCATAAACCATATACTTCAAACCCTAAACCCTAAACCAAAAACTTCAAACCCTACACCCTACACCCTAAACCATAAACGCTAAACCCTAAATAAGAAACTTCAAACACTAAATGCTAAACCCTAACACTTAACCATTAACCATAAACCCTAAACCCTAAACGATAAACTTTGAAGTGTAAACACTAAACCATAAACTTCAACCCTTAAACCCTAAACATTAAACCTAAACACTAAACCCTATACACTAAATCCTAAACCTTAAACCCTAAATACCAAAAACTAAGCCCTAAACCCTAATCCCTAAACCCTAAAACCTAAACCTGAAACCAAAAACCCTAAACCCTAAACCTTAAACGATACATACTAACCCCAAAACTCTTAAACCCTAAACCCTAAACCCTAAACCCTAAACTCTAAGCACTAAACCCAAAACCCTAAACACGAAACCTGAAACCCTAAACCATAAACCCTAAAACCTAAATCTTAAACCCTAAACCTTAAATCCGAATCTTGGAACCCCAAACCCTTAACCCTTAACCATATACCCTAACAGAAACCAAGACCCTTAACCCTAATCCCCAATCCGTAAACACTAAACTCTAAATTTGGGACCCTAAGCCTTAAACCCTAAACCCTATGCCCTAAACTTAAAATGCAAAACAGAAAACCCGAAAAAAAAATCTTTGAACCCTAAATCCTAAACCCTATAGCCTAAACCCTAAACCCAAAACACTAAACTTTATACCCTAAATCCTAAACCATAAACCCTAAGCCCTAGACCATAACCACTAAATCCTAAAACCTAAAATCTAATCCATAAACCCTAAACACAATACCTTTATCCTGGAACTCTTAACCCTAAACCTTAAACTCTAAACCCTAAACCCTAACCACTAAACCCTAAAACCTAAACCATAAACCATAAACCCTAAGCATAATACCCTTATCCTGAAAATCTTCACCTAAATCATAAACCCTAAACCATAAAACCTTAAATCTAAACCTTAAACTCATAATCATAGACCCTAAACCCAAAACTCTAAACACTGAATGCTAAACTTGGAACCCTAAATCCTAAACCATAAACTTTAAACATAAAACCCTAAAACCTAAACCCTTAACCCTAACCCTTACCTATTAATCCAAAATACTAAAACTAAAACCCAAAACACTAAACCCTAAATTCAAAACCCGAAACCCTAAACTCTAAACACTAAAAACTAAACCCTAAACCTTAAACACTAAACCATAAACCCTAAACCCTAAACGTTACACCCTAATTCCAAAACTCTTAACCGTAGACCTTAAATCCAAAATCCTAATCCCTAAATGCTATACTTTGAACCCTAAACCATAAACTTCAAACCCTAAACCCTAAAACCTAACCCAAAACCCTAAATCAAAACCTTAAAACTTAAACAATAAAATACGAACACTAAACCCTAAACCATAAACTATAAACCCTAAACTTTAAACCCTCACCCTAAGCCATTAATAATAAACCCTTAACCTAAACCCTAAAAAGTAAA